>JAWWEQ010000001.1:34100383-34113694 GCA_035583055.1 Torymus tubicola
CACTGTTTTTCTTAATAATTTGGTCGGCGACCTTATGGTTTCTTGACAGCTATGAAAAATTTAACACTTGAAGAATACTTCAGTCATGTTTTCAAATTGATTTAGTATTTTACAAAAGTCGCTCATGCTACCTTAAGAGAGTAATAAATTTTCTATTTTTAATCTCTGATTTTTTTCATATTTTCTAAATATACTTAATCAAAAGTATTCGAATAATATAAATGTTCAATGATAATAATAATCATAGTGTGGTTTTATTTTGAATATACTCCAATAAAACTACACCTTGACATTCTGCGATGCTTAAGAGGCGTGACAACAGGTTTTGCGACTGAATACACAGCATATACTTGTGTCCCGGTGTATGTGTGAGCGCTTTTAGGTGTGTATATATACATAACACTTAACAACTGTGCCCGATCCTGTTGATGATACATTTTAAAACGTAATATTATAAAACATTTTAATCTAAGACAAGCTTATTGATTATCATTATAATAAATAAACTCAAAAATAACGATACGTACATTCTAAGTTATTAATATTTTCATGTAATTTTTTTAAGATTTGTTTGAACGATCTAATAAGTTTTAACATTACTAATATTAAAAACTATGATTCTTTTATAAATTGAATTTGTTTAAAATACAATCTAAAAGTAGAAGGATATTTTTAACGTTGCGAGTGCCAAAAATATGCAAGTACCGCATCGCCTCTTCAACCTCTTTGGAGTACATTATCCCCTCCACACGAATGTGTACCTTAGTCGCGTACACGGGACAGAATCTGGTTTTCGCAAAGCCCTCCGGGCTTTTTTGCCTGCACTCGACGGGCGTCGAAAATTAACGGTGCGTTCATGCTCGCTCGAGTTGTTGCTTTTTTCTCGCGTTTTCTCCGCGTGCCCTTCGCTTTGAGCCACGATCGGTTTAACGAGTCAGTGGAAGAACACGGGGGTAAATCTCATCGATTATTCATGATTTTCGGATTACTTAAAAAGGTAATCAATCTTAGTTTTCATTTCGAGGAGAAATTCATTGATAAGCCGTTTTACTAGCATTTATATCCTGGTAGAAATTGTCTTTGTCGGAAATGAGCAGAACAATAATAAATACTAGTACTAAAAACTACTTTTTAGGTAATGATGAAACGATTTTTCCGTTCATATTCTCTATTTAATGGAAATAAAGTAACCTCAAAAGTCTATATTAAAAAACACATAGCTAACCAAAACGTAAACACAAATTGGTATTCAATTCGTTTACGGTACTGTTTCAATACAATGATTTTTCCGTTTGATTCTGTCTCTCTCACTCCTCGCCATAATATCAAGCCTCTTATTAGTCATAAATAAGCTAATGTAAAGCTGTGAAAAGACTGAATCTATTATTCTATCTATTAAATGGCGAACATGACTGGAAAAATTTCATTTCATTGATGGATAGAAATAACAAAGAAAAGTGTCTCATTTTTGGTAATTATTGGAGAAACTAGCTGTTTATTAGCTAAATAATGGAATCGATTTTTACAAAATTATTTATCAATCTACAAGTGCTATCATTTGTGTGTATTTATAATCCCTTTAAAAACCATATGGCGCCAGTTTTAATTTCGTTTAATAATACCGAATATTCAAAATAATTTTACTGATTCGCCATTAATTTTTAAATTTATATAAGCGTGATTCAGATTTTATTTGGTATAATTTCCTTTAAAATTTTTACATTATTGTGTTGTTGACTATATTATACAACACATACGTCCAGTCACCTGAACAACAGACGATACAGTATGTGTAATAAGTAACAGTTAAATTGTACAGAATACCTATATGTATAAGTGTTAGTTTCTATTTGAATTATATTTTTAGAATTAGAGTAAATTAATTACTTTTATATTTACTACGTAATAGTCATGAAAAAAATTAAAAAATAAAATAGAAATAAGAGACAGAATTATCTCATTTTTATCTACATAATAAATTATTAATAATATAACTTATCATTTTTAAATGAATTATGACTTTTTCAACTCATATTTGCCTAAGTTTGAATTTCGATTCTTAGGTATATACTCAAGTATCAAGATATTTCTTTTATTCATTGTGTTTGGATTACCGTGAATGAATTTTATTAATTTATGAATAAACTAACTTTAAAAATATAACAAATTTTCTATCTAAAAAATATTATTCGAATTTCTTACTTAACATTTTGGTTCAAATTAAAATAACATTTAATCGTATTAAAAATGTGCTAAGAATGCTTCAAAAGGGTTCTATAAATAGGTGTGACTTCGTAACACAGATAGGTAGATGGATGAAAGTAGATCAATTCTAAACAAATTATAATTAATCAAAGTAAATGGAAATTTTACCATGATTTAAATGCGCTGCTAAAAGAACAAATTGTTTTCTACTGTTGCATTTTCTTGAAGAATTAATCATCTGAACACTTTACTCTTGTTATAAGATAGAATTACTAGCCCAAGTCAATCTGCAACTCAAGATTACAACGACTTGACAACACGATATGTTCTACTCCGACAATAACGAGAAAAGCAGAAATGAAATACAAGTAACGATGTAGTTTTAAAAATCTCAGAAATAATAACAGTACTTTTACTTTCACATTCCCAGTATGTGAACAAGGACATCGTCACAGAGTGCCATCGAATCGCGCTGCTTACCACAATGCATATCAGTCGAGCTATCAATCACACTCGTATTATGTACAGGCGAGATTGGTGTAGTATCTGAAAACACGTCTCGAGAGATAGACTAAGGTGTTCACAATGCCGCACAGCTATTTTACTGAAATATCCCATCTCTCTTATTCGTTCTATCTACCACCCTCTCTCCCTTTTTCTGCATTAGATTATCGCCACCCTGAATGAAAACCTATCCTCACGCTCACACGTACACGAGCATACATTTCAGTTAGCTACGACGAAAGAAAGCACATACTGCCACAGAATTCAGACTATGGTACCACCACAATGATCTTTTTTTAAGCGTTATATGTAAACGAAACGAATAAAGACCCAACAAAACTGTCAATAACTTTGTTTAACTTTACGCTGGACTTTTTATAGCGTACTAGTAAGACTCAAACAGCGTTCCTCCTACTATTGAATTCGTATGGATATCTTACAAAACCTACGAAAAGAATAAAATTCTGAATATAGTTTTTATATAAATGAATTTCTGAGGATTCGCGTTCTTTGTTAAATAAATATTTTGAGAATATTAATTAAATAGATAAATTTTAATATCCATAATGATACATTCGTGTTTGAAGATCTTATGAAAGTTATAATGAAATCATTTAGTCATTTTTCCAAGTAAACTTTTGCAAATTAATTTATTAAATAATGATATCGTCATTAAATTTTCCATAGTAAGTTTTCTTTATGAGAGCTATTGAAAAACTTAGACGTATTAATGTTAGCATAAAAGCTTTTAAAAAATTGCTAGTAAACCATCTAATTTTTAATCTAAAAAATGTCACACTTTAAAATAGTTTCGTCACTTATGATTTTGCCTTATTAAATAAAAAAAATTCTCTGATCAATAGTGAACTGAATAACATACTATCCAGTGCAAGTATTTCATAAAATAGATAGGTCACTCAAGAGTTTTCTTTGTTTTGTATACTTGTCACAGATATAGTGTTGAAGATAATGCAGGTGTCTCTTGTATAGCTATTTTAAAGCTTTAGAAATACAATAGATATCAGTCGCAATTGCTACGCTGTAGACGCATTTGTAGACTAAATTGTTATTATGGTATTAAAGAAATTCATGATATGTTAACAATTTGTTTAGCTATCTCATAAAAAAGAAAAAGAAAATACACAATTCCCGTAATGTCACTGAAAATATACACCTTAGAAGAGTGGTACTTATTTTTTGAGATTTACTTTTAGATTGCAGTAATTTGTGTGTATAATAAATATTTTTCACAAAGTCCCAAGGTAAATCGGCGATAACCACGTTAATCTTTGCTTGCAATAAAATAAGTTACTTCATTCAAAAAATGTGTCTCCTACCTATACTGATATGTATAAGGGTTAATCAGAACAGTTTTATCAAAATGATTATTCAAATTTGAAGTTAGTTTCGTTATCAATAAATTACCAAGTCAATATATTTAATTTTTAAAATCTTTAAATGTATTCATAATATATCGGTATGTATCGCATTGACTGTACACATGTAAAATATCACCACTGAAACTGTTTAATATAGGAAATTTGCCCTGGTGGAAATCCAAAACATTTTTACTCAATAACTGACTATTTATTTTAGACTTGGCTATAAAATAGATACATTTCTTGTCTAGTTTTTAGCTCCCGGTGAAACGGTACACTTCCTTAAAATAAACAAGAAAGTAATATTAAATAATAAATTAGATGACATATATTTAAAGATAAAAAAATCTACCGATATGGAGTATCGGACCTTGGATTTTTGGATAGAAAGGTGGATGACAAGCTGGATGGCTTATTGACTGTACACTAAAGGATTACTTAGGTACGTAATATGATCCGAATCATATATTATGAATCCTACATTATCAAACTAACATTTATAATTAAGGAAATTATAGATTTTGGGTCTTCTTCGACCACAGACTTGTGGCTTTGTAGGTTATGTCGTGTCCATAGACTGTTGCTTGAGAACGCGTACAGCATTGTACATTGCTATATAGATCCAAAATATTAATAGTTGTACAAAAAAAATCTTACACCGTTTAAAAAAAATATTTCAACTGCATGGAGTAAAATTTATCATTTCTTATTTTCTTCGTACTGCTTAACAATTTCTACAGATATTAATACGTCAGTTGTGACAGTACATGGTCGCTTTCCCTGCATAGTATGGTAATTTTTATTGGGTTCTTTTATAATTTTCCTTTAAATCTTTTCTCAATATAGTTAAAGTTTTTTGTTGTTGTTACTAAGTATACTATATTACACATTTTGAACTATGACTGCAGTGTATATAATATAGGAATAGTAAGTATACTTTCAATTGATCAGTGCAATTTTTAAAGTAACCTGTAGTGTTTACTGTAGTAGTTAGAAGTAAAGATAATGTAATATATGAGAAATCAGAATAAGCTGTAACTAAATAAATAAAATTTTTTTATATTAAATATTATATAATCATAATCCAACGTGTCTTAATAATTATAGTTTGTCAAGACATTTACTTATTTATAGTACGTCTAGAAAATTAAATAATTTTATTAAATATCATTCTCGCGAGACAACAGAAATATTCTCGATGATTGTATTAATTGATTTACGTTTTTGCTGAAAATTCAAATCGTAATATTTGAAAAATCTGCAAATATTACGATTTGAATTTGATTGAAAATACAAATAAGATTATAAAATAAATTTCTTGTAAATTTATTTTATTAAAAGGGCAATTTCTTATGAATTTATTGCATTGAGCTAAATAGGTATAAACAATCTTGGAGAAACGACTAAAACGTATTTCACCTTAGTTTCTACTTTCAAGATGTTACTAATAAAAAACAGCATTATTTTTTATTAGAAAAATAATTGGGATTATTATTTTACATTACTATTTCTTTCCAAATTTTTGACTTGTATGCATTTTGTGTATGAATGTTAATTAGGTACTTCTCAAAATCACAATCAAATAATTGCTGAAAAACTTTCATGGGTAACATAACCTATAAACTGTGACAATTCAAAGAAAATTATTTTTTTTTAATTCCAAGATTTGTCTGCATTTTCTATATAAATTATAAACTTTTCTGATTGACTCCCGATGACTTCGACGCCCCTCACCCTTTTGCCGTAAAATTGTAAAACTAGATCTATAAAATATTTCTTTGAACGTGTAACCTTATGAGAAAAAACATATTTTGTATTTATATCATTATGGATAAAGTTTTTTAAATATAAGTTAACGACCAAATTAATGAGATATCTGAAATAATTTTTCGAAAAATGCTGCTGCGTATGCTTAGTGAGCAAACGAACATATTATAAGAGTTTTTTTTCCAAATTACAATGTAATAATAAGTTTAAATTTTCAAAAATTTCGGAAGAACTTAGCAGGTAATTGTTAAAATTTTAATTGAAAAAATTAGTAAAAATGGAATTCGAAAACGGTATTCCGTGCTGTAGTCATATAAAGGAAATTTTTCAAAAGTATTTTAAATAATATTACTTTATTTGGCATAACATTAAATAAAATATAAAAATCTAAGTTGAAAATACCATTCTAAAATGTATACTTCGATAAAATTTTTTTATTCTTTTTCTTTCTATAAAAAGAGGTACGAATACTATTTATCGTTAATAAAATTTATAAACGCGCTCTTACTTTTTACTTTATTTACCTAACCGAAATGATGATCCGAACAAGAAAAAAAAGGACAAAAAAATGATTTTAAAAACATTAAGATGGTTTAAAAGAAATAAAAAAATTTTTTTAAATTTATATTCTAAAATGTTATGAAATAAATTTTTTTACTCAAATTATATATAAAAATCATATAAACAAGATCAAGGAGCGCGGGAGCGCTCCGAAGGCAAGTATATGTCTTATAAATATAGAGAAGCCTGAAGGAACGACAACCGTACTATACATACATTTGATTGGGGTCCTTCAAATCTTATATAAAAGGCATAATTAATGGAATATGTATGTAGTGATCAAAATATTAGCTTATACCGATTTTTTTTAGTTATTGATAGTCGATGGAGTATTTGTTTAACACATTTGTTTGCCATATATTATAACATTTAATAACACTTCATTTTTAAGTAAAATTTATAGGTAACACTAAAGGCTACTATTTATTCTAAACCAGTGGTTATTTTTTTATTTTAGCCAAATCTCATTTTCTTTTTATACGAAAATTGAATTCATTTAAAAAGTAGTATTGAACTTAGTCTTAGTACAGTTCAAATGAACCTACATTTAAGTTTAAAATGATGTGTGACTTTTTTTGTAAGTGATTGTTAAATTTGAATTACCTATAACTGGATAATACTTGAACATTGATATTGATTTCTGCTCTTAGCTTATTACGTACCATGTTGCGACCAAAAAAAAATGCTAAAAAAATAAATATTAAGTACATGCGACAATCAAGTGTAAATAAAAAACTGAAAATAAATTTTAAGAAGTTGAAAAATGCAGTTTTAGATAGTTGTAGATTGCAAAACAACATATGTTAGGTAAATAACCTTGTTTGCTACCTTTTTAATAATCATTTAAATCAAACAAAATGATATCATTAAACTAACTTAACTAAGGTAACATCTTGATGAAATTAAAGAATTTTAAATCTAAATTCATTTTTAAAAAATGTTAATTAAATATCATAAAAAATTTCGATTAAGAAATTTACAAAATAATTTTATGTCATTTATATCAAAATTATTTAACAATCAGTGATCAATATCAAAGGAAGAACGTAATATGGCCTATGTATTTACCGATAACTGCATCGTTTATAAGTCAATTTTTAAATACTAGCCAGTCTGTGATGCAGTCTACCGGCAAGTAAATAGAACGTTGTGTCGCATCGTGTGGCACTGATGTACTTTCTCCCAAAGAGCGCGGTAGCGTTCCAACGGCAAGTATGAATTTTGTGATAACGAAGCTTGAGGAGTGACCGCGCTATATATTTAACTTACAGTAAAATACCTAAAATACCTAATATGTAGTTCATAGAATTAAATGAAAATATTATGATGCACTCCAATAACAAAGTACATGGAACTAATGTATCTAAATCAAGGATTGAAAATTTAACGACAACATTTTGACGAAATTCTTTATAAAATAAGATTAATGTATAAACAAATTTGAGTTAAAATTTTAGAACACTTCACGGTTTCTGAAATGATAAATTGATATTTTCAGTTTTCGATGTTTAGAATTGGTTGTTATGGAAAATAAGTAATTAACAACTAATTTTGAACTAAAATTTTTAAGACAAAATTTTTAACTATTACTCAACATATTTCACCATGAACGTTGGCGACTAAGGGATTGCTAAATAAATTAATAAATATAAAAAGGCATACTTAACCTAAAATAAAAAAGCATAAACAAAAAATAAAGTGCCCACACTTTTACTGGTTAGTTAGCGATAGAATTTCTTGAATTTAATTGATGGATTTTTATACCTAAAAAAGCACTAGAGCTATATTTTTGAATTTATTTCAAATGAAATTCCAAAAGTTATTTTCTAATTTGCGCATAAATAATAAGATTGAATCGCCCAGCTTAGACAAAATAAAAGGAGTAATTTTCACGATTAAATTGGAATTTTATTTACTAAATATTCGTAGATTTCGATGAATATCTTCTCATTAGAAAACTATTTTCAATATCAATTTGTTTATCCATTATGCAGAGATTCCTTAAGTTTCAGTTTATATTACTATCTGCGTAATCAATTTTCTATTCATTTAAAGAAAAGAATAATTGAAAATTTTGATTATTCAATTTTCAAAATTTTCTGGTTTTAGTTTTAAAGTTAAATACCTATATTCATAAAGAAATTCAGTTTCTGGCCTGTGTTAATTAAACACATTAATTTTAAATAATGTTTTATATTGATAAATAGGACGAGATATTCAACGATTAAAAAGAAAACAAAAATTTTATCGTATGTCTTGTTTAAGAATCAGTTTTGATGAAAAATTCGTTACCAAAACACCATATACTATGAACGCAATAATATTTAAGTTTAATACTAACACAGAAATTAATAAAAAATTATGTGTATTAATAAAATCTAAAAAGAAAACGAAAAGATACTAGATTAAAAAGTAAACCAAAACAGACCAAAAATGCAAACAAGTGCAATAGTAACATGAACTAGATTTAAGAGAAATTGTTATGTCAAGTGGAGAAAAAAGAAACAAGTTTGAAGACATGTGTGTACGGTTGGAGACGCCATTCATCCAAAAAAAACGTCTGGGCACGTTGTTGTGGGACGAAGCTATATATAACTTTGCGGCAGCAGCAGCGCCCACCAAGCTCTGCGTCGTGATTTATATAGACAAGTGTGTATATATATAATGCATATAATTGCATTCGCGACGAAATGGCTGACGATAAAAAAGAAGATACGCCAGATGAGCAGCTTCTATCTTCTCACGCTCTCGAAAAGGAAATACGACATTGACGAGCATATACAGTCACACTCATATATGTTTTTTGCTCTGAAAGTCTACCATGATCCAGAGACGATTGTTTTATTGACTCAACTCTGCAAATCCGTAAGTACAGTAGCTTTGTCTTCTGATAGATATCGAGATCTTTACCACCCAATATTTTATGTAAATACTGCAAGTAATTTCAGATGTATTTGTCTTGAATACTATAATTATAACATTATAAAATGGACGATAATTATGTGTTGTGTTGAAATTAGATTAAATTAATTTAATTTTATAATTTTTAAAGTAATGGTTATGATCAGCCGGCGATGAAAGTTCATATATGCGATACATTCCGGAAATGCAGAACTGAATTCGAAGTCAGAACAGGTTCCTTAGCAGTCATTGATAAGCCTCGGAAATAGGTAAGATAATAAATAAGATAATAAATAACAATAACTCGTAACGTTTTCATTGAAATTCGAATCCGACTTCCATTTTTTATTAAATTAAAAGATGAAATTTGAGTTTAACACTATAAAATCTAAAATAATCTTGACTTGTTTTATTAGTCTTTCATAATCTCTGGAGTGAGATTGTAATTAAACAATTTTTTTGTAGACTTGTATAAGTGATAACAATTAAGAATTCAATTTTCAAGAATTAGTAATAAAGTTTTTATATTACGACTCAGGTGTTATTTTTAATATCTTTTGGTAATTTTTCGTTGCTGCTCTCCATTAGGGTCTTCATTTTGTATATTTGGGTATTATATCTTAATTTTAAAGAATCAATTTGTATCACGATTATAACTTAAATATTTAGAGAATTTAAGTAGGTCGATAGTGAACTCCTAAATTAAGAATAAAATTTTCGACGAAAGTTTTTTATCTTTAGATTAATGATTAGAAAATTATGTTTCGTGTAATCAAATGTGTTTTCTTGATATTTATATATCTTGTGATCGTTCTGCTAACCGGTACTCTCTATATTTTAAGGAATTAGTCTCTACTAACTTAATTTTCATTTTCTGAAGGGAGTCGTTTTCGTTCTCGGCACCGGCGACAGAGTTTTCTTATTCTCCATCCTGCAGAGCTCGTTCCCGCTTGTGAGAGACGTCGCGAAGGCACGGCGACTCCGGCAAATCCCGGGCGGAGAGGCATATTTGCGCAAAGTGGCTTGGCATCGAGACACAACCGTGAGCGAGAGAACAGCTGAATGCGGCATCCAACTGGACTTTTATCGCTGCGAGTGTGCTTCGGTGAATCATCGCAGCCCTGCGATGACTCCAATCGTGAAGAAGTGCGTTTTTCCGTTTTTTTTTTTATTTTTTTTCTCGATGTGATTTAAAATAAAATTTTCAACGTTTTGTTGATCAAATCAAAAAATAAAAAGAATTTTCCAAAAAGCCTTATCATCCAAGTCTTTAATTTTGCTTCAAGATTTATTACAACTTACCTTACTGTATTACAATTCATTTAAATTGCCAAATTAATAAATATTAGTTATGAAATTTACAGTTTTATAGGTATGTGCAAAGAGTAGTAAATCTAATTGAACTATTGATAAGAATTTGCAGTACCTAACTCTTGTGCATAAACTTGTTGCGTAGATAAACATTCCCCTATGTTAATAAACATTGGAAGGAGTTTTTATTCACATAAGCAGGGATTTTTGTTCGTATCAGTATATTTTTATTGTATTATCTGATTAACAATTACTTACCACTCACTCGGTAACGCTAAAGCCTAATTTAACTTATACTATTTTAGAAAACTGCTGAATTATGAATTACGTATGTAAAATTTATAATTTTTTTATAATCGTAATATCACAAAAACCAATAAGCGATGAGAGCAAAGAAGTACGTGACGGAACATAAGTTCACAACACTTCCCTCCCACATTAAGAGCTAATTTTATTACATTACTAGTAGGAGAATTTTACCTTTTATAGAAAACCTTGTCAACCTTCTTTCTTCTGTATTGTCACTCAGCTAAAACGCGTGATGCGATTTAAGAAGACGACGCGAATTTTAGACGACCAAGCAGCAAAGTGGTAAGTGACAATGAAATTCAGCAAAGATGAGAAAAACAAAAGTTCAACCGCAGCACTGATTCATGTTAATTATATTTTTTGTTTTTTAATTTTTTGAGTCCAATGCTGCAACTCCAGTAGTATACCTGTCTTTTCCACCTAACACACTTCAGAGGCCTAAGATTCCTGCAACACACACCATTTTTCCACACTGTACCTCAACCAAATAATATGTTAAATGGAAACAAATTTGGTCAAGAGAAGATAAATAGCAAAATGCATTCAAAGAAATTGAATAATTTAGGTAGTTTCATTTCCCTTTATTAAATTATTATGTTAAATGTCTTTTTTACTAACTCAAATTTCACTAAATACCTTCCCTTATTAAATGTCTTTAAATATATTTTAATTATAAAATTTGTATTTCAAAGATACATATAAAATATAATTTTCTTTTAAATATGTAAACACAATAAAGCTTATTATGCCAACTAAGGATATATTTACTCGCATAGTAAGCTATTTGTAAACAAAGAATAAAAACAATATGTTGTTTATTAAAACATTCCTTTTTCCAACTACACATTATTTTTCAGAAATTCAAGAATGTTTTGTAACAACAATTAAATTAGATAGTACTGTCTTTTTCAATATGTGTAGTAACAGCAAGGGCAGCTGTCAATAATAAATTACATTGCACAGAATCACTTTACAGGTCACAAACCCCAATGTGCTTATTTATTAATCTCCTACTCTAGATATTCCCAATGTAAACATTATCTATAAAGCATTAAAATCAAAACAAAAACAAAATCTATGAAAAGGTGGATATTTATACAGGTAAGTATATCGTTTCTACGCCACAAAAATTGTCGAGGCCATGCGACACGTAATCGATACTCTGCCCTCCACTCCACCTAAACCCGAGCTCAGCCCCACTACGTCAATACTCTTTTATCATTTCGGTGTTACTAAAAAAACGGCGTTTCTCTTTACTTATTAACGCAAAAACCCACCTGCCCAACAAAATACGCTAATATTACTCTGAATGGATGCGCGCGCGCCATTACGGCGTCCAGTCCTGAGAATAATCGAGAAAACGGCTTTCACCCGCGACGTGCGCACAACTTTCTTTACGTAATCTACTAACTCACCACACACTTGCACTTACAATAATCAAGAGCGAAGGCGGTGACTCCTGGGGAAAACAAGAAAGATCTTTTTCCCTGACCGCGTGCTGGCACGCAGGTGATATCCAGTGGCTGCTCGCCCGCGATGTTTGGTGTGGCTCTGCAAGAATCGACGAAGGAAGCGAGCGACGTCCGCTAGCAGCGAGTCGCACGCGCAAATGGCGTCCGGTGCCTTGTGGGCTATTGTACGACGCGTTGCTTGGCGTTGGCGCTGGTTGCCGCTTCTTCTTTGCAGCTGGCGGGCCTCGCCGAGCTGAGCCGAGCTGAGCTCGGAAACCGAACGGGCGATGGTGGTGACCTCTTTTCCCGATGTAGTATTCCTTATTTTTTTTTTATAAAAAGTGATTTCATTAGGGGAAATTAATTGTTTTGGGTATTATTAAAGTTAATTAAATGTATTTATTGTAACATTATTGTATTTATGTAAAAAATGAGGAATTTATTGAACTATTACAATGTGCAGAGGGCACCAGCGTACGGGAAGGTTGTGAAATTATTGATTTCTTAAATTTTAAGCGCGAATTTTAAAAATTAATAATATAACTCGTAATATCATTAATGCATATAATTTTTAATAAAATACAATCTGCAATCTAAATGATTGTCATGAATTGTAAATTATGTTAATTTGTAGAAATTCTGAAATTTATTGACAAAATATAAAAACGTAAATACAGAAAGTTACTTTTAATAAAATCTTTTTTCTGTACTTTATGTAGATGAATTAACATTTATAACAATAATATATTATATATTGAGATACCTAAACGCATATATAATATATATAAGGTACCTTGGTGCATTTACATGAAAATAGACCCAGTTTTCTATTCTATATTAAGCTGCCTCTACACGGCGTGTCGCGAGCCGCGAGCCGCGTTCCCTAGACAAAGACAGATATACGAAATCCTGTAAGAGAGAAA
>JAWWEQ010000001.1:34113794-34133082 GCA_035583055.1 Torymus tubicola
TACGAAATCCTGTAAGAGAGAAAGAGAAAGCAATAGCGGCTCGCGGGTCGCGGCACGCCGTGTAGAGGCAGCTTTATGTGCGCTCCGAACTCCGAAACAAATAGCCAATCAGCAGTATCAGAACATCGACCATCTTGATGGGACAAAAATGCCAACCGTTGAATTGTAGCATGAAAACCGACAAACATCCGCGCGCTTTTGGCGTCGGCGTCCTTGGCGTGTAGGTATAGTAGGTTATGTTAGTTATCTGCGACTGCTTTTTCCTTCGCGAATAGCAGTAGTGTTAAGAGTGTGTTTGGCGAGCTACCGTTTATCGTCAAACTCCGACGACGACGAAAACGAAAACAGAAACTTCGGCGAGCACGACTCGAAATTAATTACCAAAGAGCGCCGCAAGGTCGAAAACCGTCAAAATCAACGCCGACGAGGAGCAGAAGATGACGAACCAGGTGAAGGGGAGCGGTTGGCCCCGTCGTTCGAGCAGCAGCTCCTTCGACGGCAAGCTACCGGTCAACCCTTCAGTCACCATAAACCGGACGATTAATCTGTAAGTTGAGAAAGAGTGTGTATATAAATATGTAACACGAAGAGAGTGTTGGGTGTGATGCGAAAGAGTCGCAAGTGTACGCGCATGACGATGCCACAATGGCCGGCGAGTAGACGCCAAGTGCGCGCTTTGGCGTGAGATATTGCGATGTTGTGTACTCTACTATGTAGGCGATGCATTTTTGTGATTCATTAGATTTAAGAACGACCGTTTGTGTGTACTTATATATTGATGTTTGAGTCTCGCCAAACGAATTATTTAAATTTTATTATCTATTTATTATAATGTTTATTTAAAATTTGATCTGCAAAGTACTTTAGAAACTTTGATCATTAAATTTTTAAAACTGTTTTAAAGTCATGAAATTGAAATCTATAATCTTTTTTGTTCTTATAAATTTGTTTAAAGTATACCCCTAATTTTTTTGTCTAAGTAAAATTAAAAAATGTATTAAGAAAGTGTCAGAGGCTTGCAAAAAATTAAAATAATTTTTCTATAATATTGATGTCAACGTTCACAAAATTATGTAGTGACTTATAGAAATTATACTTTTAAAACTTGTAAAATGTTCATAGCCAAAGAAAAATAACATTAGAAATTTAATAACTTGTCCATAAAAAATTTTATTTAGTATTATCTATTAAAGATCATAATAATATAAAAATCTAATAGAAACAAAAATAATGGACAATTTGAAAAAACAACACAAAATAGATTTGATAAAGTTACATTCAATATATTGAATTTTTTAAAAGTAAAATCCAAAACAAATTTCTAAATATGATAAATATAACATATAGAATTGTGTATTTATAAGATGTAAATATTTACTTTGAAACTCATCATTATACTCTTTTTATAATATCACATAATAGTTTATCCTAAATAAATTGTACATATTATATATCTACTTTTAAAAAATTTTGTAGTATGAAATTGTTTATTTAAAGTTAATCTATTTATTTCAGCAATTTAATATTGTTTTCTTAAATGTTACCAAGCACATTTGAAATCACTATTTTTGTGAATAAATTTGTATTTTTTTGTCAGTCAAATTGTTAATAATTATGTTAGTGCTTGGCGTAGTCATTAGAACAAAATATTTTTTATTTTGACTTTTTAAGGCAAAATTTTTATCAAGTTTTATAAAATAGAGAATGTTAACAAAAACAAAAAACTGATTTACTATAGATATCCTTTGACAAACTATACATTTGGAACAAAAGAGCCACTGTTTGAAAAAGATCCTTCAGTACCAGCACGATTTCAACGTATGAGAGATGAATTTGATAAGATTGGAATGCGCCGTAGTGTTGAAGGAGTTTTACTTGTACATGAACATGGATTACCTCATGTACTTATGCTTCAACTTGGAACAACTTTCTTCAAATTGTAAGTTTATCATATGATTAATTTAAATTATATATTTTTTCGTATCAGCTTTTATATTGATCTTTTTTTCTTTCAGACCTGGAGGCGAATTGAATGCAGGAGAAGATGAGGTAGAGGGCCTAAAACGGCTCCTTACAGAGGTAAAAGCTCGAGCAGCATCTTAAGTCACTCTCTATGAGCGATTACAAGCAGTTTATTAATTATTACAAAAATATAAATTTCACATTAGTAAATTCAAATATGCTAACTACTCAATTTCTCTTGTTAGCTTAGATATGTAAAAGTGTCTATTTTAATAAGCATTAATTGTCAGGGATTTATAATAAGTATCACAAGTTTCTTTAATGCTGTATTTTTCATATGAAGAATGTTACATAAATTAATTTTCATATTATTAATATTTAAAGAAGGATATCAATGAGTAAAGCATTGATTAGAGTCCTATAAAACTAATATAAGCTTAAAAATTCATCTATAAGAGAAGTTTTAAAAAATAATTAAAAAAATTTTTTTTATAAAATTTCATATGAAATATTTTTACTTTTTATTTGTTTTTCTTAGATATTTTTTACTTCTATGAATTATTTTTTCTTTAATTTTCATTATTTTACAAATCCTAATAATGAAATTAATTTTCATATTCAGTTGTGTTCACTTCATTACTATGTATTTATTGCCTATTGACATTCTCTTTTTAGTTATTGAAATAGTCTATATATTGTTTAAAGATAAAAAAAAGTATGTTTGTCATAATGATTGAACAAATTGTTATTTATATTCAATACCATTTCTTTATTATAAATGTTATATAAAAATATTAGTAAGACTGATAGGTTCTGAATAAAATGTGTATAGAACCATTGTAACTAGATTTGCAATCTATGATATTTATATTATCAATAAATATAGATTATAAATTAGATAAATTCACATTATAAATTAATATATATTGCAAGTCTGGATATTTCAATGCTTCTTGTTTTAAAATGTTATTTTTTAGGCAAACAGCTACACAAAAAATATTCATAATTATTTAAAATTCAAAAAGTTTTAATTTTAAAGCCAACATCCTAAGATTAAGATGTTACTGCGTTTGTGAAATTTTGTTATTTTCTTATATTTTAAATTTGAATGTAACAAAAAAAATAATGTAAACAGAAAATTGTATATATATTACTTTAGAAGAATAAGACAAATTATTTATTGTTACTATTTGTATGTACTGTAAATTATGTATAATGAATTGTAATTCAATTGTATATACTACAAATATACTTATGTAATGTTTTCATTAATGTTTTTGGTTACTTGCAGATTCTTGGACGCCAGGATGGAGTAAAACAGGAATGGCTAATAGAGGACACGATAGGTAATTGGTGGAGACCAAACTTTGAACCACCACAATATCCTTATATTCCACCACACATAACAAAACCAAAGGAACACAAACGCCTATTTCTAGTTCAATTACAAGAAAAAGGTTCGTATATGAAATGTAAGAAATTTTTATATAAATTTATTTTCAAAATAATAGTGTTGGTTATATAATTCTTTACAAGCTTTTTTAAAAATAAATTAAAAGTTATTACAATTACAATTTATTTTTTGAATAACTAGAAGAATAATAAAACCTTATCTAATTTAATAAATTATTTTTATATTTTTCAGCACTTGTTGCAGTACCTAAGAATTACAAATTAGTGGCAGCACCACTTTTTGAATTATATGATAATTCTCAGGGATATGGACCAATAATTTCATCACTTCCACAAGCGCTTTGTAGATTTAATTTTATATACATGTAAAGAGAGAGAGAGAGAATGTGAACAATTTTATTTATACTTACTAGATGTAATGCAAATGATGTATTAAGTCAAATATTCGAATATTGACTAATATAAAAATTTGTTTGTTCTCTGTAAAAATATGACGCAATATAAATTGAATGATTTTTCTAATTAAATTTTGTATTTTTGTTATCTTTTAAATTACTAATTTTGTTTTTGCATGATACGAAAAATTATCAACTAAAATTTTTATTTGGTAATACCTATATGAAATCGATACGCATACGAGGTAAAGGTTTAAAACTAAGGTGTTCCTAAAGGCACTTATATATATATAGTATCCAATTCTCACCGCACCTTTACACGTGGCGTCTAGTGTTGACGTCCAAAATGGCGTCGCGGTGACACCTGTAAACAGTTCTTCCAGTATATTTATGTTTGTTAGAAATATTTTCAAATATTTTCAAAAATGTCTTCAAAGAAAGGCAATATTATGAAAGAGGTACTTAGTTCTTAATCAATTATTTTGATTAAAATTTGAAATTTGTATCATAATAATTAATCTTGTAGGTTGAAAAAGTACAAGATGTAATCTTACATACTTATCATCGAATCAGTGTCATTGAACAAAAACTTGCACAACAAATTACTCTTGATAACAGAGAATCATTGGAGGCTGAGTTAGCAACAACAAAGCAAGTACTTAAAAATAATGAAGAAAAATTACTCAAGTTACGCAAAGATAATACAAAATCTTTCATGATCGCTGCCTGTATCATATTCATAATATTTTTAATTTTTGGATTATACTCTATGATTTTTAACACTAATTAGTAAATTATATTACAAGGAAAAAGTATTTGTAATAATATAATGTAAATACATTTTTTATACAATATTATAGACTTTGAGAACATTTATTCACAAACATTTAACATAAAATTTATGATATTGTTAAACGATATCAGAATATTGTGAAATAACAATTTTTCTTAAAGCTTGTTATAAAAATTTTTGTGCATAAGTAAGGTTCAGACTTCATTTAAATACTCAGTTATAAACTTTGTAATCTTAAAAAAATTTGATTAATCTTTTATGCTAGCAAATCATATTGTGGTGTACCAGCTTGTCGACTTCTGATATACTTTGCATGCGTTTCTGCATCCAAAAAACTACCTTTTACTGCTGAATTGTCTTTCATAGCTACTTTCCAATCCAACTGTAATGGTAACCACATAAAAGTAAATATATGTTTAAAAACTTCATGTTCATATTTAAAAACTTAATACCTACCAGTCTAAGGAATCTATCACGTGGAATGACAAATTGATCACCTCGAAGAACTCTTATAATATCTGCTCTCTCACACCATGGCCAAATCATCAAGTCAATCATGCCTGGCTTATCACCTCCAAAAAAGGGAGTCCCCCTTTTTATTAATTCTTTGTTAAATATTTCTAAGCCATTTAAAAGTTCATTAAAGAGATCATTATCTATTGTTTTTGCTAAGTATAACTGCAACAAAATATGTAATTAATATTTGTAGACAGTTTATCATAATTGAAACAAAGTTAGTTTAGACATACTTTGTACATAAGAGTTATGACTTCATTAAATCTTTCGATTAATAATTTATCTTTTGCTTTAGCTAATGGATCTGTAGGGTATAAACGGTTTTCAGGATATGCTTCATTTAAATAATCAGCTATAATCAGACTTTCGTATAGAGTATCACCATTTTCAAATTCTATACAAGGCACTTTGCCCAAAGGGCTTTTCTCTTGCAGCCATTCAGGCTTTTCACTTAAATTAACATAAACTACATCATACCTATAACAGAATACAAAAATATATTAATACCTAATTAGTGCAAAAAAAAATATACTTTATGTATATAATAATTTAATTGTAATAACGTTTTAAATTTGTACTTTAATTACTTTATTTCTTTTATATTAATATAAATATACTTTTTACTGCTAAGATAAAAATAAAAATAATTAAAAAATTTATTTTCAAATAATCATTTATTTTTCAATCTTGTTCAATTTTACAAAGTATAAGTACTTATGGGTACGCGATCTAGTTTAGCACGCATTCCACGCAGCTCTTCATTAATAATAAATAGGTTTAAAAATAGCGTCGTCAATACACGTAGAACAATTTACCCGCACGCGACTTATATAGATATATTTTTGACATGCAGCATGTGACTTTTTTCGATATCATAAGCGCAAAAAATTTTAGATTCTGGGCGTAAACACGGCCCTTTAAAAATAGACCATGACTCACTATATACACGTATTCTTTTGGTATCTTCGAGATTCCGAAGAGCAATTTTTGCCCATGACTTCAGAGGCAATCAATGCTCCGTTAGATTACAACACATTTACACATACATGCGCGTATTAAAAAAAAATGTAGGTGAAGGATAGGTATGTAAATTTTCCGAGACACTTACGATACGTTTTTCGCGTCGAGGACGAGGTGAATCCTCTGGGCGTACGGGCAGAAGCGCATGCTGTACAGCCTCAGCTTTCCTTTCTCTAGAGGCGGGGCCTTCGAACCTGTACCCATCATACATTAGCATTGATAACAAAGCCGTGCGAAAAATAAATGCACTATTATATGCCAAAGAACGCCGAATCTCGTTTATTAAAAAATAAAAAGAAATCGATACGTAAATAAACAGACTGCGTGCGCATCGCGCCGGCTTACCGGTTGTCAGATGTTTTGCGCTGCCCATTGTAGTAACTTCTTTGTAAAAATGAGTATACAAATATAAGTATTTAATATATCTGTAGTAAGTAGCTTGTGGCCACGTACGGTTGTACTGTTGTAAGTACGCTTATAAACTGCTTGAGCTTCTATACTGAAGTGACTATATTAGAAACGTTATAGAGTATACTTTTATCTATCGATGAAAGAATACGGAGGATTATGTGTGTCGATTGGACGGCAATTGCGATGGAATGTTGCGATGAAGGACGGTAATTATTATCTCGCAAGTGAGCAAGATTCCCCGACTTCGATAAGTTCGGTTTGTGTACTTTTCGCTGCTTTGTGATGAGTGAGCAAGTTGTAAGTATACCTACGTTTATACGTCGCTAATGTATACTAGCGTCCTCCGCGAATCGCAATTGTTTTCATTGGAGATTCGCAGTGTTCACAAAGACATCGCATTTTCATCGTGCGCAATCGTAAAGGTTAGGTTGCCTTATATGTCTCGAGCTTTTTAGGGTTATGATGCATGATCCTAAAGGTTTTAAATTTCGCGCGCGAATTCAAGACTTGTTTAGTTTTTCTACATTTATTTATTCTGTATATCTGGGTTTAATATTATCAAATTTTAATTGGGATAATTAATGTAATATAAGAATAAATATTTAATTTTCCGATGTAGTTATTAAATTTAAGTAACATAATATCGTTATAAAGAGGATTGAAAAAAAATTTTAAGAAAAATAGTAGTTGTAGGCGGGGTTAGCAAGGCATATGATTAAGCTCGAATTTTGAAGAGATTCACTACTTTTCATATTAAGTTCGTTGTTATTAAAAAAAATGAATTCATTACATAAATTATTATATATTCTTCTAATTCCTAAAATAGTATTTTACTGCCTTATATTATTATGTTATTATTCTACTGCCTTATGTTTATGTGTCTTATTGTGTCAAAAATAGCATGTCTTACTATATTTGGATCTTTCTACTTATTTTCTCACTTTCTTATATTTGGATATTTCTACTTATTTTCTCACTTCCTTATATTTGGATCTTTCTACTTATTTTCTCACTTTCGTACGAATTCCAGAGCATTAAATAACATGTTATCACTTGAAAACTTAATATTTATAATAATTATACATATTTTTGAATTCTCGTAATGCATTTATTGCAGTACCACTTATTAGTGCTAGGTGATAATAATTTCCATGTATTCGAAATCAATATAATGATTGAATTAATAGATAAAATACTTATAAGATATTGAACAAATACATTTATCGATTTAAAAAATTTAAAAGAAACCAGTGTAATAGATAAGTACAAAACATGCCTTTTCCATTCAAGCAAAATACGTGTCCACGATAACAGTACTTTTTCCCATTCCTCTCGCATAAACATCAGACAAAAAATCTAAAACTATATCAAACCCCAATCTCTCGTCTCGGCCTCACAGCTCGGAACCTCCACTTGTATTAAAAAAACCTCACACTTCATTCTCTCAACCAACGCCCGTGATACCATCTCTCTCTCTTTCTCTCCCTCTATATACATACGTCCATACAACAGGGACACACACGAACCCTGCACAAGCCTCTCTTGTGCGTCTCGTACGTTGAGCCAAGCGCGCGCGGCAGCGAAAAACCATCACCTCTCCACGGCAATATGGCGTTCGTTCTCTCGCGCGGTAGGGCAGGTGAAGAACCAAAACACAGGAGGAAGGAAGGAAGGAAGGAAGGAAGGACGGAAGGAAGGAAGGAAGGAAGGATAAGATACACAGGCGCGCGCCGCCGGCCGAGAGTGGCGGCGTGGCGAAAGAGGGAGAGAAAGCGGACGAGAGAGAGAGAGAACCGCGTTGCTGCTCGTTATGGTCGCCAGTGCGGAGGGGCGTTGGAGGGGCGGCGATCGCGGATTGGCGGCGTCATCGATTAGCCCTCCGGTGAGAGAGGAGAGCTTGCGCGAACGAACGAACGACCAACCGAACGGTTATATAGTATGTGTTGGAGAGAAAGATGGGCTTTTTTTGTTCGGTTATTTTCTTTTGTTTGGAGGTGAGGGTGCGGTGTCTTGGTGCGCCGAGGAGAGTGGGTTTTAAGTGGAAATTGTTGTTGTGTATTGGACAGGGAAAAGGAATTATTCGTGCGAGAATTGTGGGAATTTGATTTTCGTGTTTTGATATGGTCGCTCGACTATTGTTTGGGGTTAAAACTCATATCATTTTTATTGTTTATTTATTGTAATTTACATAATGACAGCAGTACTTGCTGTCAAAGTAATTACTGAATTAATAAAAAGGCTTTTGTCTTTGAAAAACTATTAAAATATTTTACGTTCCACCATCCGTCCCTTTGTATAATTCTTTCTTTTTTGAAAATCAATATAGTATGTAAGGAATGCCTTGATTAACGTTGTAATCATAATTATTTCCACGGAGATATCAATTTTGATTCGTTCATAAAAAAAAAATCCATAACAAAAATCGACAAATTCATTCAAGTATCATGCCTCAACCAACAATCCTTCGTTAAAACAATGAAACTTACCTCGTCAAAAACTACAAAAAATCCACAATCAACGTTATTCCCCACCCATTTATCTTATTAACCCCTACCTCGAACGTCTCCCCGAAACAATTGCCCCAAAAAATCATCAAAAAGCCTATGCATATACCTACCTACCTACCTGCAAAAACCAAAAATAAACCGTCAAACGCGACCTCTCCGTCTCTAATGAGAAAGAGCCTCTCTCTCTCTCTCTCTTTTTCCCCCTCTGCTCACTCACCGCCATGCATCCCTCCCACGTAGACACCTACACCGATCCTGCAAATTTCCCGAGGCTCCCCAGCGGCTCCGCCCACGACCGGGCGAGACTCCGTTTCTGGCCGTCATGGCAACCGAGTGACTCCCGACCAATAGTAAGCGAGGCTGCACCCCCTCGAGCTTTCCCTCTTTGTTTTTTTTTTTCGAACTAGTGACGGTGGCGACGGCAGCGGCAAGCTGCACGAGCGTCTATTTGTCTCGGGGCTAAGCTCGTGCCGTGGTGGATTCTAGGTAGCGAGGTTTATATATATGAGAAAGGGTATAGGAACAGAGAGACAGAGTTTGCGTTTGCGAGCTTTCGTCGACGTAATTAGTTTTGAGGTGGAGCGTGAGGTTGGGAAATGAGTTTTTTTTACAGGTGGAAACTGTAGGAAAAAGTAGTTTTTGGGTTTTGAAGGTGGCATGGTGGTGAGGGGGTGAAGGTTGGAGCTTTTGCAAGTTATTGGGGTGGAAGAGAATTAAGTGTTCGTCTTTGAGCTTTATTTCGTGATTGGATGCTCCAGTTTACCAAGATTTCGGTTTGAAATAAGAAAAGATGCGGTTGTAAGTTATGAATGCAAATTTTACGTGAAATATTTAATGTATTTATATGTTTTAAATAACTTGAAATGATAAAAGTGTTAAATTTCATCACTTCGGTTTCATCATATTTTTCACTTCGACTACAATAACTTTGGAAACTTTTTTCTACCTTTTCATTTTATATACCTATTCGTATTTCCTTTTAATAGTTCCACAACCTATGGTTTTTTCTGTCAAATATGTTCAAGTGTTAATATATAACTTGTGATTTAAAAGAAAAAAAAATAATTATCCACGTATAACAATATTTTTCAAACGCGGAAGATCAACATTTTCGTAAATCCGAAAAACTTTTTCCATTGTTCTCCGTGCCTCGCTTTCGCCTCTTTCTCTACTCTGCCTTTTCCCTCTTCGTGCTTTTCAACAGTTCTCTCTCTCTCTCTCTCTCTCTCTCTCTCTCTCTCTGCCGGGATTCCATTTTAGCCTTGTTTTCTCTCTTTCTTTCGTTTATTCGGCGGGTTGCGCTCGCCGCCGCCCATTTGTATTTCGTGGCTAAATTGCGTTGGATTCGAGCAAACGTGCCCTTCTTTGTGTTCTGAAAACTCCCAAGATTTAATGCCGACGTAATTACGAATTTTCGCTAACGATTTTTAAGAAATGCCGAAAATTAAGTTGTAAATAAATTTTCATGCATCATGCATCGTATACATAAATTCATTTTAATTTTAAAATGTTACACTCGAAAAAATGTTTGTCCATGAACAATCAAAGAGAACGAAAAATTCTTTATAAAGCTATATTAAACAATCCACATACGAAAAGATATACGATCGGATAAAGCAAGTCAAGGCCAGAAACTGGAACACGTTTCGATCTCTTGCCGTCGGCCAATACGAGGTCGGTCCTATTAATTAGAGACACGGCGACGAAAACGACAACAGTCATGTTCCATTTGCCTTCTTTTCACTCGCCCTGCTTTTTCACCGTTGCCTGTGGCTTTCTCTCTCTCTCTCTCTCTCTCTTTCTCTCTCTCTCTTTCTCTCTCTCCGGTCATTACGACACGCACGATGATTATCGCGGGATAGTTACGATTCCTTGGCCTTTATTACACACTCGTAGGGCTGCACTTATCTGTTTATTTTATCGCTCGCAAGCTCAAACTTTACACCGTCGAAAGCCAAATAATGATTATTGCTTCGACCGTTACTCGTTTTAAACAACAATCAAATGATGTTATACGTTACGAACATTTTCGAATAATGTAATGATGTACAATATATTCGCTTTATTTTTCTTTCGCGAATGTCATCACGAGCGTCGTATGGAACTCACAGCCGCCAGAGTTTGAATGTCTTGAAGGAGGTGATTTCAATGTGGCCTGATCATCCCACGGCGGCCTGGATTTGCCGACCCGACGGAAACTCAACCTGCAAACGTAGGCAGAACTTGGACGGCGCAATCGTACCCGCAGGTAATTACGCCGTTAGTGAGATACAGAAGGTAATTAGGATCGTGGAACTTGCGCCAAGTTGGAGATTGCAGTTTTGAGCAGTAAAGGCATGGCTGTCGTTATGCTTGGTAAGTAAGAAAGCGGATTTTTTACGAGAAATTGATAAACTTGTTGATAAACTTACGTATTCCTTTAGTGAACAATGAACTATTTTACTTTTGTACTAGCGTTTAAATAAAATAAGTATGTAGCTCATGCATTTTAATATTTAGTAGATTAGTTTTCAAACATTTGTATATAAAGATATGAGTGATTGAAGAAACCAAAACGTTTCAATAAAACTTAAATTTTATTAATGAACGATGAATCACATTTATTTCATATTAAGATGAACATTATTAAGATAGATGAACATTGCATCATCGTGGTAACAAAGAATATGACATTCAGTTATCTATTTTCAGAATGTTTCATTCGGAATGATATTGTACGGTATGTATAGGTATGTGTTTGTATGTGTATGTGTGTGTGTGTACGTGTCTATGTGTTGCGGGGTTTAAGAAAAATTCTTCTGAAAAACGTAAATATTATTTACAACAAATATTTTTATTACTTCCAAGTGATTTTCATAGTTCGATTTAAAATGATTATTGCTATTCGCATTACATTCATAAAAAGTTTCACTCTATTTTTTTTTCGTCATTTATAAACTTACAATAATTATCTTCAATTAAAAAATGAAAACTCATTTTATACACTATTTCCGTATGTCTCGTTCGGTTTTCATTTGCGTACTCCTTTCACGGAACGTTTAAAACGGGGGGTAATAAAACGAGAGCGCAACAATAAGAACGGGAATTTCCTATTTTTTTGGTTTCCTTATATTCTTACCTGGGATATTCTGTCTTTCGGCAGCGCCCAGGGAATGAAACCGTATTCTCGCATACTTTTTTTTCTCTCTATGTTTTTTTTTGCATGTTATTCTTTGGTATTTTTTTTCTTTTCTTTTATACGCATACACTCGCACAGCCATTTATACACGCCGAATAAAGACTAGATCCTCTAAACGCAGCTACGCTACACATGAAAACACCCTATCTACATCGGTGCCGATTCGCCCCGCGGCTTTGGACTCTCCGTTATCTCGCACATTGGTTTTCTTTTTTTTTCTCTCTCTCTTTCCTTGTCTGTTAATTACGATTATATTACTCGTTTATCCACATACATGATACAAACTCTGAAAACATAACAAAGAGATAAATAATACAGCCTACGGAATTAGCTTCGTTGGGACTACAATAAATTATTCCATCTACAACTAAATTACAACAAAAAAAAAGAAGGGGGATAAAATCGTCGCCGTGCTTGTAAAATTGTTGTACGTCGAATAATGCCGAACGAGTAATGTCTCAGTATGGTTCAAATGATTTTACGTTCAGTTTTATTTTATTCACTTCTTTGGTTAGAGAAGCTCTGTTGTGTAACGAAAAAAAAAGTTAATATCAAATTCCATTCTCTAAAAAGTTTGTGAACCAGTTTCGCTTTTCATTGTGTAGTGCAGGAGAACTATTGTTTTAGTCACGACAAAAGGCTGAAAAATTGAAAGAGAACCGAAACATTAGGTGCCAATAGGAATTGAAATATACTGAAACAATATCGGTTCAGCGGCAGCTCAACGGAAATTCGCACGGTCAACACGGAAATACATCTACCGTTCAATACAAAAAAAAAAAAAAACGAAGAAGAGTGATTGGTCCAATCCCGCGAAGTCAAAGTGGCGCATCACTAACCGTTAATATAGTTTCTAGTAATGCTTAGGTCTTAAGTGTTGGTATAATACAATATACGACTTAGGAATTACGCATCATCGACAGAGGTACGCCATTTTTTTGTTTGCTTTTGCATTTGGTTTACGTGATAAAGTTCTTTATTTTTCACCCTTCTTTTTATTCGAAGGCGCGCGCAGCTCGACTTATAATAATAATAATATCTTGATTTATTACTCCTTCTTTGCACTTAATCTTTGGGTCGCTTTTCCGTTTGTGATAAGCTGCTCCTGGCGCGCTTTTGTTATGTAACAAATAATATTGTTAAAAGAGTTTATATGATACACTCGTTAGTTCGGAGTTGATAGCGAACGTCGGATACTCGAGGAATTGGAAAAACGTGTCTTTTTTAATATATCTAAAACAATGTGATTTACGTTTTAATTCAAGAGTCTGTTGAGAAGATATCAAGTTTCGTATATATGAAGATGTAACTTAGTTAGGTATGATTATTACAAAAACAGAAAAAAACTTGGTAAAATTCTTGTAAAATTTCTTCATAATTTTAATATAACTGAATAGGTACTAATTTTTTGTATATTTTATTTATGCTACTAAAAATACTTATTACTGGTAATAATGTAGAAACCATAGCAAAAATTAAGGTTTTTTTGAATTATACCTATTATAGATATAGCTCTATTACAGAAGTCTGACATACTTAGGTTTTCTTTAAAAGTTGTATAAATCTATATAAATTTCTTTGTTATATGCACTGAACAACTACTTTACTATAATAAAAATATTTTCTGGGTTATTTTTAAAATTCGTACCTAAAACTTATATAGATACACGTTAATTTTAAAATTTTTTTATATTATATTTCATTTTTTATAATATTGAAAAAATGATTGACATTAATTAATATGGTAGCTTAAATAATCAAATTTATACTTTAAAATATTTTCTTAAATTTTAAAATCTATTTGGTTGTTTCTTTAATAATCACAGAAAGAATAAGAAGAAATGAGAAAGTATAGATCAATTTATAAAAACCCATCTTCTCCGAGTATTCGGCGCACGCTCGATTAGCTTACGTATCGGTATATCACTTACACGTCTCGCTATTTACAACGGTACTTCCTTCATCTTCTCTATATCTTTCTCTCTCTCACTCTCTCTCTTTCTCTTATTTTTTTTTCCACCTCGTCTCGTCTTGCTGGGATGAACTTGAGGGGGACGCCGGTTCGTCCTTCTTCCCTCGCCGCACTTTTTATTACATATATACGCGTGCGCGCACGTACGTCTCTGCGATTTTCATCGACGCAGCAACACGCAACAGCGGACCGAGAGAGTGAGTGAACTTCGTCGTCGTCGCGGTCGCCACCGTCGGGATGGCATCGTTCAATGGCTTATAATCATATATGGCACACACAGAGAGCATCATCGGAAATACCATCACGGACTGTCCGGCGCAAGAGGGGGGCGGTGGGAGGAAAGGGAACACACAGATATACATGTCCACATGTTCGCGTGAGCGCGAGGGAAACTATATTGAGGGAGGACAAAGTGGCGAAGCCGGCGGTGGGGCCGGTCGGCGGACGTCAGCGAAAATGCTATTTTTTTTCTTTTCCTGGACCGAAAACATGTCTAGTTAAAATGATTTTTTTTCTTGTATTTTAGTTTTAGTGAAATTATTATTGATATTTGTTGATGCTGGTTATATTTCATCGAACAATGAAATATATTTATTACGAGACGTTAGTCCCATGAAATTCTGTCTAAATAATTCGTAAAATTAAAAAATGTTAGTATTTGACTTCATATTTGCGAAATCTATAGATACATTTTTACGAAGATCGTTTCTGTACCTAACTAAAACCTAGATTGTGTCCACCAGCGCCACACCTAAACAACGTACTACCTACCAATCTACACCACGTTTCCCTCACACACGCACACTCGTCACATCACATAATCGTAGCACTATGGCTTAATAACTCACTCAGCCACCCCGTGACCTAGCGACCGACGGTTCTTGTATACATCATATATACCTAACGCACCTCTCTCTCTCTTTCTCTTGCTCTTTTTTTTCACGCACGACGCTATGATATATATTATATCCTTTTAGCGAGGAGTACCGAGTGCGGCGCCCCAGTGCTCGGCGCCGGGTCATGCGTAGTGTGGATAACTTCCTAAATGAGGCGGCACGTGTCCTGAAGCCGTGTGGTGGCCGGCGTAGAGGTTAGCTCCAGGACTCGTTGACCAATAGCTCGACGCCGATTGGAACAAACCGCCCGGTACCGAGACCGAGACAGATGCCGCTGGTGGCGGCATGAGATTTAGCTTGGCGTGACCGTAGCCCGACATGAAAAGCTCGCTCTGATATTTGTACGCTGCTGGATCCGCAGCAGCAGGTTGCGTCGCTGCCGCCAAGCCCTGGAAGTCGAACTTGTATGCGTACCTCTTGCCGTGGACCTTGGTCATGATGTTCTTGTCGTAGTAGTACCTGCAACGAGAAAGTAGAAAAATATGTCTTTTTTTAGTATTTATAATGTGGTAGAGGAGATTTGTAATTTATTCAGGTCTTGTCTTGTACCTAGTATTATAAGCAATTCAATGATTTTGAAAATAGTTGAGAATGTATCTACTTTAGCGTACGTATTATAGTGTATCTATATACTTATATTAAAGTGGAATTCAAATGATACCGTAACAAATGATAGTGTAAGTCAATCCTTGTGGTATTCTATGAAATATTTACAGATATATAGAACTATTGATTCGCATTAATGTATATCTACTGTTTTGTATCAAAACTTCCTTTTTTTCAGATTAATTTTATGCCAGACACGAGAAGTTATATATTTGACCGCATGAATTTTTTAAAATTCAAACCTTTAATCTATAAGACAATCCAATGAGAAAAACGAAAATTGCTCGTTGTGCGACGGAAAAGAGGGACAACGCCGCAACTAAACACTCGGGTGAGCGAGATAAAAAGAGCAGTTTTTGCGCGGGAAGAGAAAGATATATAGATAGAGGGAGGAAACCCAAAGGGCGAGAGCGTTGCCATTCTCGTTCATCGAGGCGCGCGGGAATAGACGCGACCGACGCTATATATTCGCTTCGGTAAGAGTGAGAGAAACAGAAATTTCAATCACCGTGTTCCATACCAAGAGAAGAGAGAGAGAGAGAGAGAGAGAGAGAAAGAGAGAGAGGAAACGGAGGTGCGTCTATTATTTTTCGATCAGATTCCCTGATTGCGTTATCGACGTTGCTCTCTCTTTCTCTCTCTCTCGCCCTCTATGTATCTCTCTTTCTCTCTCGTCTTGTCGTAGCATTCCGACCTCGCCCGATAATCGCTCTTTTCCCGGGTAGGTAGTCGTCGCAGTGGTAGTCGGTGCGCGGGAGGCTTTAAAAATAGTCGGGAGCCCGGGATGACGATCAAATCCGAGGACGAGCGATAATTGCGAGAAAGCAAATTCGCCGGGATGCGCCGAGGCGCGGTTATGACGTATGGTTGGGGAGCTGATGAGTATTAATTAATGTCGTGATAAATTGAGGAACTGCGAATGTCGAGCGTAGTAAAATCACTTCGCAAGAATATTAAATTTTAATGTGGTTCGAGTAGTAATAAAGGAAAATCGAAAGGTGTTTTGATATTTCTATATATATATGAAGGATTTACTTTACCATAAAAGATAAATTTGTCTAGTGTATTCTTTAGAAATAGGTATTTAGTTCAAGACTTGAATACGTCTTGTGATCGTGAAAGTTACGTTTTAACATTGGAATTATACCACTTAATTACTAGTTTATAATAGACCCGTATGAAAATTTTCACATGTCTAATATCAAACGTGCATCATATATGTAAAAGCTTGATGAAAGGTTTACATTGACATAAAAAATAGACTTTACTCATTCTTATTTTAATTATGGACAAATAAAGCTAAAATAACTTTCTGATTTTACAATCATCAAATATTCATCCATTTCATTAAAAACCATAACAAAGTATTATAAACTCTGAACATTTTACACCTGCTATATATATATGTATCCATTTAATCTATAAGTATTTGCGTATGAAAATTGATGATTCTTCTTACCTCAGCGCCCGCGATAGTTTGTCGTAGTTCATGTTGGGCTTGGATTTGCGTTCGCCCCACCGCCTTGCCACCTCATCCGGATCGGTCAGCTTGAACTCGCCGTTCGTGCCTTCCCACGTGATGCAGGCAGCGTTGCTCGAATCAGAGAGCAGCTCGAGAAGGAACTGCCAGAGCTGGATCTGGCCGGAGCCTGAGCTTGCCAGGCGGCTGCTTGTCGCGCCGAACATCTGATACGGATCTGTGACATGGACAAGTGGAAAACAATGCTCGTTTGTTAGATAAGATGGTCTTTGAATCTCAGATGGTAAGTTACATCGCTAAAGGGGAGGGCACTGGAGGGATACATAGGATTTTGTGGATTATTGCCTTGAAAGATGATAGATGCGCTTTTTATTATAAGACGAAATTGTTTTTTTTATCCTAGTTTGGTGTTGTTATAATACAGTCAATTTAATATTGCTGTAAGGATAAAAAATGACGAACTCGGAATTGGAGTTATAATGGTTAGCTTGTATACAACAGGTACTTCAGTTCCATGTGACGAGAATATATTACTTCCTTTGTGTGAGGTTTCTAATCGTCGTCGTGTAAGTGAAGTTCTAGTGACACTGAATAAATGTTATATACATGTAAGTTAAGCTCTGAATAGTATGATGAATAATAGCATCAGGAGGTATTTCTAATAAGTTGTTGCTTTATTTAATAGATGGGTAAATTTAAAAAGCAGGAAAAGCTCTTTTTACGTCTCTATTACTAGAATGACAAGTATAAGAATGTGCTGGTTATTGTATTTTGAATCCAAATTTTAATTGCATTAAGTTTACTTTGTTAAAAAAAAAATTGTACAATTATGATGTCCTAATGATTTTCAGTACTCTTAGTAAATTTTCACATATACACGATAATAAACAAGACATTTTCAGAAAATTACTTTATAAACAGTAAGAGATAATAAAAAACAATATATCGTATATAGTTATTTTAATATATTTATTATAAGTGTTTTCTAATAAGTACTATAAAACTCATAATCATTATCTCATGTCACCTATTTCGAGGGTGTAGTAACCTTACTATTTATTCTATTAGTATATTAAATGAAAACAAAATTCTATTAGCTGTATAAATTTGTTGGCTGCTTTCTCTAATAATGAAAACGTTCAATAATTCATTCTGATCATAACTGTCGAAAGTCCTAAAGACGAATTTCAGGATATTCCATAAAATTTTTCAAAACCATCCCTCTCCTAATCATATTCCAACTCCCAATCGTACTTAACAAAGACGACGAACCACTTCCGCGAAAATCAGAAACAGCGACTCTGCATCTCTCTCATCAAAAACCGAAGACGCCCGAAAGCCTCTCACACAAAAGTGCACTAATTCGCACAATAGCCGCGGCTTCGCGAAATTAGCGACGATCCATCATCATCCCTCGTCGCAAGACGCGCGCAATTAGGGCCCGTGCGCCCTCGCTATATATAGAGGGTATTTAAAACGGTCCTCTTCGACTCAGGAAAAAAGAAAGAAGACGCGAAGAACTGGGGAGGGGGGGGGGGTAGATTTGGTACCACTGCGCTGCTTGAAAATTATTGCGATCCAAACGAACTCCCATTCTCTATTGTGGGATGGCTACGATTATGCCCTTTGTGCGCTAGCGCGCGCAGGGACACTCGAAGCAGTGATGACGCATTGTAAAGCCTTTTAAGGGGGACGCTCGTAGACGCGCGGGGAGAAACAAGCGCGTAATAAATAGGTAGAGGAAAGAGAGGAGAGAGAGAGAGAGAGAGAGAAGTGCAGTGGACGAGTCGTCCGCGGTGAGGCGGAAGCATCGCGCGCAGGGGGCGAAATTTTCTGATGCTTCTTTTTCGAGAGGGATGAAGGAGGATGACGGTGGAAGGTTGCACGCTGTACTGTCGTTGGTAAGATACGGAGGTGAAGATGAGGAATGAGGTTTTTGAAGAAATATTGGTGGGATTTGGATAGAGGATATCGTATCGTAACATTAAAATTTAAGATAATGAAATTTATATATTGAACATTATTCTGTATGTTATGGAGGTGTTGGTCAATAAAAAAGATAATATCGTTGGCTGAGGGGAAGAAGACACTAACTCGGGCGAGAACGTAAGAAAGTCCTAACTCGGGCGCTCGCTTTTA
>JAWWEQ010000001.1:34133182-34256561 GCA_035583055.1 Torymus tubicola
TGATTTTGGAGTCTACTTTTCTGTACAACAATAAATTCATGAGCGGGAGACCAAAGGTTTATATTAAATTATTATATTAATATTCTAAGTCTCTTTTTTGAATCGAAAGCGTATGCCCCGTAAATCCTCAGATATAGCGAATTATTAACGTGAAAAATGTCTCGCGCTCATGAACTTATTGTTGTACAGAAAAGTAGACTCCAAAATCAAGTTCAGAGCTCGCCCGAGTTAGCCCTGTCTTACGCGTTCGCCCGAGTTAGTGTCTTCTTCACCACAGCCAACGATATGTTAATGTTTAGGAATACGTATTTATCGTATAAATGAAATCATACTATATACGTTCTTGGCCAGGCAAATATCTAACTCGAACAGAGTTCTTATCAAGCGGAGATAAAATGACCTTCCACACCAAAAGCTTTAACTCCAACTAGTAGTCGGTCTATAAAACGCGCTATTGAAAATAAGAGAGAAGTAAACGCTTTTACGAGTGAGCTGTCGCAACTTTTAATAATAATACACACAGTGACGGACCCTGGGATTGAATCAGAGATTGCTTACTTCGTTCTTTTATATTCTTACGTGTATCTACACGTTACAACGGATACCAAGAACTTAGTTCATTCGATTTTTACAACTATGGCTACTGCTTCGAGAGTTAAATTATTTCTTTTTCTTGTTCTAATAAGTATATTTATTACGCAGAGTAAGTATAACTTGATTTTTAGAAAATTTACGTATAAAATAAATACAAATAATATTATTTGCTGAGAATAGAGTTTTTTTTTGTTAATCATAAATTTGTAATTTCGCCTATTTTATTTTATAAATTTATGTATACAGCCTCTTTATAAAATATCGCATTATTATTATTATTATTATTTATATTATTGACAATATTTTTTTAATTTCAGCACTGTGCGATAGAAATCCGTGTCCCGAGCGCGAGCACAACGAATGCGGTCGTAAATGTAGATTAGAGAATAAAACAGGTTATTGCTATGTACCAGATAGAGCATTGATAGATGTCATGACTGACAGTAATAAAGGAGCAAAATGCGAATGTAGAATAATGATGTGAGAAAAATTCTTTATTTATTCATCAAACAAATAACAGAATATCATTGTAACACGATAAAGAAGTATAAAATAAAAAATTGTTGTTATTAACATAGTCAAAAATGTCATCAAAATAAATATATAAAATAAATAAATGGACCACGTCTTTTTTTTAAAATCAAAAAAACGAACCTTATCGATTATCAAACTCAAATTTTATCATCTCACAATAAAAAAAAAGAAAGAGCTGCATCCCCAACCACGAAGCCGAAAATTACCTCTAACGAGCTTATGAAAAAGAAAAATCGATCGAACGCCGCCTCCCGTATCGTTATGATTCAGGATTCAAAGGGCCTCGTAAAAAGGGCCATCGAACGGGGCTTTTTACTCTCGCCCCGGATAAATGGGCTGCAAGCGCGAGCGACAAAGACGACTGGAGGGAGGGATATAGAAGAAGCTGAAATCAGCGGCAATTCGCGGAGAGAGAGAGAGAGAGAGAGAGAGAGAGAAAGAGCGCGCATTTCGAAGCGATTATGATTGCTCTCGGTTGTTGTGCGAGCTACTTGCAAGGGGGAAGGGAGGAACGACCGCGTGCACGCGCACAATTTCTGGTCTGACTGTGCATCTGCGTTTGGAGTTTAATATATGTATATTGATAATTTACTTGAAAATAGTTGTGATGTACTTGAATAGTGTTCTTTTTTTTTAGAAGAAGTTCTGTGGTTTTACAATAGGCTTTTTGGATTTCTAAAAAAGGTTTATTTACTTAATGTTAAAAAAGGTGTTTAAAATAGGTTTCCGTAATGCTTTATAAAAGTAATGGTAGTTTGTGAAAGAGTTATAAAAAAAAGATATTTTTAAAGTAATTTTAACAGCACTTTATAGGGTTAAGTTTTATCTTCAAACGACTTTATTTTTCTGAATTTTTTAGCTCCGCGTGAAAGTACGTGCGCCGAGACCGTTCCATTTAAACTGCTAAATTGAGTTATTTACACGTAAGTAGCAACACTGACGTAAAGAATCCATTATAACATTAAGTATTAGCGTCAGAAGGAACTGGAGTAAATCAAAGTAAATTATTCCCTTAAGCTCGTTGTACAAACACTGAAATTTCTCCTTTTCCTATTGTTCCCGTTATTTATTACTTTTGTGAGTAGTATATATTTAAAATTTCATTACCTTTGCAAGCAGATGCATATTTAAAAAAAAAAAAAAATCTTACCACAATTTTCGAAACATTCTTCTCACTATATTATTTTACATTTGTACCTTTAACACGATAACCAACAACTAAGTAATTTTTACAACGAAAAATCGTAAACCGCACCGATACATTTTTCTTTCAATCCCCCAATAACCAACACGCTATTATCTCTTTTTCGCTATTCCTATATATAGCTCCTATATACGCACACACCCGTTTGCAGTCTATCTCGGAATTACTACCACCGGACCTCATAGGTCGTTTCGCTCGTTCGCTATACACGCGTACATACGCACGCAGTGATCGCCTTTCGATCGAACGGTAATTCACTTACGAGTTAATAATGGGGCAACGAGCGGGGGGCTACGTGGTACGCCCATTTATCCGCACGGCTGTGTATAGAAGCAGGGAGCGAAAACGAGCTGCGAATGCCGCGCGTTAGTAAACAATGTGCCACTGTCGATGACGACGCGTCGACGATGACGAGGATGACTCCTAATTGACGAGCTGCTGGTTTTTGTTTTCCCTCGTTGGTGGATTGGGTAATAGTTTTTTGAATTGTAAAAGGGGTTGCGAGTGCTGCCGATTTAGGTTTTCTTTTGGTCGGAGGGAAATTGATGGGTTGGATTTTTTGTTGTTTTGTCGATTTTCATGATGTGATAACTATATTATTATGTTAACCCGTATATCTTCATTAATTTCAGCCCTAGTTCTAAAAGTACTAAAAAAATCTAAAATATTATTATTGTGGTAATCAATTTACACGAAAAATTTCAATTTCATCCGCTGTATATAAAACATATGCATATTCAAATATCGATTTCCACTATTTCAAATTATATATTAACATCTCTGAATAATTCGACTGGTTCAGTGTCCAAAATCAATAGATATCTCTCTCTCCTGGTTGGCACTGCGTATGCCGTCGAAACCATGACCTAGTCCAGCTGAATGTCAATGCAAACAAACGCGTTCATGCAAATTTGAAGAAATTACAGTGCGCGCCAAATGGAGTTTAACATCTGTAGTTACATTGGGCAAAGTTGCCTATGACCTTACGAAGGAAAACAGCACATTGAGCAATCATATATTTGTCGGAGCCCCTGTACTAAATTACGGATACAGTCGGTAAACGTCAGCTGTTATATGTTTCTAATTCTATTACTATGAAATGAATTTACGTGTCTGATAATTCTTGAAACACTTGCGAATTAAATTCTTCACACATATGCAAAATATAAGGTTTTATCTTCCAAAATTTCTCGTACCATTAATAAACCCAAACTATGTATTATTTTGACATAAAACTCTATAAACATTCTGTAAAAGCTATCATTCGACCCTCGTTTACAAAGTATTTCCACTAATTCTACCAAAATAACACCATCCCCATCGAACAATCGAACAACCACCACATTTCTACGCAACCCAAAAACAATACCAAACCGAAAGTATCGTAGACACCCAGCAATCTCTCTCTCTCTCTCTTTCTCTTTCTCTCACTTTTCTTCTCAGCCTTCGACTGTAAACACACGTGCCGTATCGACCGACAGCGTATATAGTCAGCGTCGGCAGCTGTAAAGCGTAATTTTTGGGCGTGGCGGGGCTCGCGCGCTTGTGGCGAAAGCGAAATCAGGCCGCGGCGCACCACCGTTGTTCTGCTTGTCGATTAGCGGCTGCGAGGTTACGGAAGGTAATCGTCAAGACGTCATCACTGTTTAGATTTGTACGTATCATACCAAAGGTGTCGATGATATGGGGTGTTGTGTGATGTGTTTATGATTTCATGGTGGGGGGGTTTGTGGAGTGTGAATCGGTAAGGGATGTTTTATGGTTTGGTTATTGGGGAGTGGTTTTTGAAAGAGTTTTATTTTTGGTGCTGATGGAAGATTATGTCGTAAGATTATAAAGAATGTAGGGATTTTTTTATGTATAAATGCTGTTGTTGTTTGGGGAAAGTTTTTACATCGTTACTATGTTTATAATTATTCCGTGATAAATATTTTAAGAAAGTTTATTATTGCACGTAGACAATCTCAAGATGTGACAGTTTGATATGTACATATACTGACGTCATTACAATTTAGTAAAGTATTAGATTTATTTTTGGTAACAAAGATTTTCATTTCTTTCATTGAAAAGAAGCTTTTGTTAAGTAATGCTCCACATATATATGGTGTAAGTTTTTTATCATCTTCAAGGCAAAAAGGTTCAACTTTCGTTTCGGACGTTTTAAAAATATCTACCTATTACGTACCAGGCTGCCTGAGGTGTGAATGTGAGTCCAGTGTCGACTTTGACAAACTGCTACTGTATCCTGAAAATAAAAGATTCAATGTTATTCGAGAGACACCAAACCATTTATTATTATATTATACAATTCATTTAATAATTAGAAAATTTCACTGATATAAGAAAAAGGATTTTAAAGAAACATTAGCTTCTTGTTATTTGATCACACAAATATCTTCATAAACGCTAACAATCCCGATAGCCTATACACCTCGGGATTCCTCACGACATCCAATATCTTTAATCTCCAAAACAACTGAATCCAACTCCAAACTAAAACTCACCCCTGACCGTCGCCATCCCTCATCGCGATATCACGAAACTCGACCTCCTCGACGAATCAGGCCGTGCGAGGACGACGCTTGACCTCCCGATCGAGCGGGCGAGCAGCAAAAGACGCGAAAAAGCGGAAGCTCGCTCGAGCGGCAGAATCCGCCAGAGAGGATTTCCGTGTAGGCAAACACGCGCTCCACTCCCGGTGGCGCGTCGAGGGTGAGATTGTCTATGTCTGTATGTGCGCGTGTATATATATATATATATATATATTATATTGTTTGCCGCAGAGGCGTGAGGCGTACTCGTCTTATCAAGCTTGGCTTTCTCTTTTTCTGTTGCTGAGCTCTTTTGTGAGTGCGATTTTTTCGTTGTCGTCGAATAGAAAGAGAGGAGATTTAGTCTTGTGTTTCGTTGGGAGTCTATAAGATGTTTGTAGCTTTGAATTCCTGTATACTGAGAGTATTTTTGCAAGGAATTCTGTCGATATTTATTGGTTGTTTAGGCCAGAGAATAGAAATTAAAAAATACTTTTTAAAAGATTGATTTATTTTTTAGTTATACTATTTTTGTACTTTTATCAATACAATCAGTAATGATATAATTTTTAATCATTTTTATAGAATATTTTACTTTCTAGAAAATAATATCTAAACTTCAATTTTAACATTAATTTTCGGGTATACAAAGTACATACACGAAATTACGTACTAAACGTTTTCATAACTCCCTCAATACTCAAGGACTTTGACAAAAAAATCTCCTACTTCCACCACTTCTGCACAATACGAAAATCCTCTACTTCGAAAAATCAAAAGAGCCCTCGAAACGTTCCGATACACCAATGCACACACCTCTTCGTACACCTACAAAGCAACAAACGCGTTCACTTGTCCCGCGGAAAAGTTTGCGAGAGGGCAAATTGCGCGCGAAACAATCGCGCCTGTCGACTACAAAGTCTCTTTCTCTTTCAGCACAAGCGAAGGCGTTAGCAAGTCAAAAAGTGGCGTGCGCGGGTGAGCGTCTGAAGAGTGCAGTGGCGCGGAACGGTTCTTTGATCCTCTCTCTTTCAGGGTGCACGCGAGAAGAGAAAGAGAGAAGGAGCTGTAACGGGATTACCCCGCCTAGCGTAATTGCTCGTGAATGCCCAAGCGACAATGGGTATGTAGCTGGGGTAAGGGTGGTACGCGTGAGCGTGGGTTAACGCTTGACCTGGCGGTAACGTGCGTGAAGAAATAGTTTGGAGGTGTTTCGAAGAGATTTTGGATGAGTGGATTGTTGGCTAGGTCGGTATGAATAAGAAAGTATAGGTTTTTCTGGTAGGAATATGAAATTTAGGTATTGGCTGAAGATGTACGATTATCACACGGTCTTAAGATTCAACGATGGAAATAATATGAGTTAAATTTAGCATTGGTTTAAAAAGCATAGTTTATATAGGCAAGACTAAGAAATAAACCTAGAAAATTAAGGTTCTGTCATGTACCAACAATTTAAAAATTTAATAAATATGGAAAAAAATCATACGGATTGCAATATGTTTTTACGAAATCGTTAATAAATGATGATTTTAAATTTTACGAATATAAACCTTTTTCCTCCAAAATTTCTCAATAAAAAGCGAATAAATAAAATCTAATTCAAAATATGTTATCTAAATTATTTTACCCTTATATAATTAAACCATGAAAGTTATTCCTTTTTGTCAACGTAATAGAATTTAAAAATAACTATAAATTTAAAAAAAAGTAGTTAAATTGTATTTCTAAAAATCAAGTACGAACCGATAATCCACAAAGGAGCTAGTGGCCGAGAAAAGAGCGACGACATGAACGCAACGGCCGATATAGAGGCGCAAAATAAACCCCGCGGCTACGCTGATTGCGGCGTAGGACCCTCGCGTCTACAAACGGCCTCGGGATCCCCGAATTCCTTGTATCTCTCTCTCTCTCCCTTCCTCCTTCTCTCTCTACCCTTCGCACACTAGTCCTTTGCTCCAATCAGCCGCGGCAAATCGAATTGTTTAACATAGCGCAGCGCCAACTGCTACTTAGGCTCCGGCATCTGTCGGAACTCGACGAAAGACGGTCGAGTGTAGCTCGTATGTAGGAGGGACGGAACAATTGATTTGTCGGGCGAAACGAGCTCGTTTTCTCCTAAAAATCACCGAGTTTCGCTAGGATCGAGGGCAGATTCGAGATAAGAGTAGGATTAGCTCTCGGTATGTATGTGTATACATGGGCGCAGCTTTTCGTGTTTTATCGGTTTACAGCGGGTGGGTTGCTTGTAACGCTTGTCAAGATATATGTAAAAATAGGATTCAGAAAGTATTATTTTCTTAGAAAAAATTTTATCGTTTTCTCCGATTATAATCGCAAGTTAAGTAAAGTTTTCCAACTATTATTCCGAAAAATAAAATACAATTAAAAATTTAGTGATATATTTTACTAAAATTTTTAGTTATTATTTTTTACATCGTTCCATATAAGCAGTAAAACTATTATTGTAGAATCACGCCGTAACCCTTTTCCAATCCAGTGAGAATTGCAACGTAACGAACTGCCGACACGATCAACTAAATAAATCATCTACTCCTTAACCCATACGCCAGTCAATTCACACCCCCTTGAATTCCCATCGTAACAAAATACTCTCTCTCTCCTTCCCCGATCAACCATGCAACACCCATCGTGCCATTCCACACTCCACCTCATTACAAATTCATCACAACCTCGTTAACTTTCTTCCCCGCCATAAATCTCTCCCTTTTCCCTCCCTATAATAGTTTTAAAACGCGGCTCGAAAAGTCTCAACCCCTCCCTCTAGTCCACCCAGGTTAACAAAAGAAACTGTAATTGAGCCATTAGATCGATAAGTTATTATCGCAGTGCACGCGCGTGAGTATAGTAGTGCATAACGCGAGACATATAGAGAAAGCAAGACCCTACTCACACACATACATATATATAGATACGTACTGTACGTTTCACGCTCTACCTGACGCCGCACGCGTTCGAGTCATTGTTTTACGACGGCACGTGCGCCCGTATAAATCCGACTGAGAGAGAGAGAGAGAGAGAGTGAGCGTGACCGGGCCGAAAGTCCCAGTAGCGAGTGCAAGGGGGGGACCGCCGTGCGCTATATAGCCCCGGAAGCGAGGGGAGGAAACCGAGGCTCCGTGCGGAACTGGTAAAAGAGAAAGAGTATGTGTGTGTGTGTATGTGTCGGGGGATGGAGTGGTGAGAGATACGTGCTTGAGATTTCGGGGGTAAGACACTTGCACGGGGGATTTGGAGCTGTTGTACCTATATCCAGGCGCTCTTTTTTTTTATTGTTTGGGAGAGTTTAGGTTGGATATTGTGATACTTGGGAAGGTATGGACTGGTTCGGTGCTAAGCTTGTTCACTGCTATTGAATTAAAGATAGTTTATTGTAGCTGAATAATTCGCAAAAATTGTAGATCAAATATACTAATTTTATTTGTGTTTATATTACTCAACAAGATATTCGAGATCAATCTATTGAAAACGTATATAACTTTGAGAATGACATATTGAGTTCAGGTAATTTGAGTTGTAATGAGAATAATTGTAAATATACTGTATAAGTTGAAAGTTAAAATGTCAAAAGTAAAAATTTAACAAAAAAACAATTTGATGTATTATGTCATACATGATCATCTTCATTAATTAATAAAATGTATAACTATTCAACGTCCATAAACTCTCTAAACTACTGCTAATTTAAATAAATCAATAAACAATCTCGTACAAACTGAAAAGTTCAAATCTCACCCCACTCTTCACTCTCTAAAGACAGCAAGCCAATATCTCTCCCTCCCTAACACTTGAAAATCGGTGCTTTCGAGCGTCCTCGAGTGCCTATCCGATACCCACTGTGTACCCCAACACACGCACACACACATATACACACGCTCTTCTCTATCTTTCTCCCACTACAACACTCACTCACATTCATGACGCACCCCCTTACCCCCTGAAAAGCGCAAAAAGCTACTACCACGCTCTCTCTCGCTCTCACACTGGAAGATGAATAGGAAGCGATATATACACACGTACACACATACACTCGAGGGGCCCAGCGATGCGTGAACGTGTCACGCATAGGCACGTGGCCGACGTAATACGTCCCGCGGGGTTCCCTACGGCAATATGCTTTCTCTCACTCTCGTCTCTTTCTATATATACGCATATGCGTGTATATGTGTATGTGTAAACGCGCGACGCGTCGATTATTTCTTATTCTTTCGTGTCCTCACGGCCGATTGCGCGCGATTGCGCTTCTTGTCGGGGCGCGCGAGAGCAAGAATAAGCGCCTCGAGCAGCATACACTGCTTTGCTTCGTGTGTGCATATATGTATATAAAGCTGTACAGAGTTACCCCTGCGCCTGTCTTCCTTTTGTCGTTTGCATTCGGTTTATCGCTTTGAGCTATTTCGGCGAATTTTCCGATATTATTTGCCGAGGGAATTTTGTATTATTTTGTCGGCAGTATGGCTGCGGTGCAGATTTATTCTATATAAATGTTGAGAATAAATTTTCTTTTTTTTTTATTTAAGTGTAATAATAATTTACACTGTAAGAAAACTTCCATATATATTGTCGCCGACTGGTTTAGTATACTTTCGTAATGAACTTAATTTGGGAGTGGATAAGGATGGACGAAAGTAAATAATCTTATAGACTGGTTTTTATTCACGTATAAAACGTATATTGGAAAATATGTATAACTCACGAGCTACTCGGCTTCGTGCTCGAAAGTCAAGTTTTACCAGCACACGAACTGCTCAGCTTCGTGCCCGGATCTCAAAAAATTATCGCCCTTTTCTCGCGCTGACGTGAGTGGTAAAACGCACTTCACCAGGCGACAAATATAAAAAGTATGCTTCCTTTGAGTTTGATGCACATGGGCATTCTTAAACTCCGGAAAACACTTTGTGTTTCTCCGGGACACTCGACCAGTTGTTATTCTCGCACGGTCATAAAAAAGGGTCAACGCTGGCCCAACTCGCACATACTCTTGCTTTTACAACCACGCACAGTCATTAAGTGCGGAACAACGAGTTTACTATTTTCCAACATACGATTGAACCTAGACAAATACGTGATTATTCTTGCATTCACCCAGACTGTCGCCTGTGACATAGGAAAAAAGAATATTTACATATTTGTCGCACATAAATCTAACTTATATTTATCGCGTCCGTACCGTCCCCGACCACCTAGCTATACCGCGACATCCCGATTAAAGACATGCGCAGGGCCTGTACTTTTTCACGCTCCTTGCCGACCTACTCCGTGGCAACAGGTCACAAAGGAGTCCGTCGCTCCTAAGCTCTGGAATTTTACCTTTTACAAGCCCTTTCGGTTAGGGGTGAGGGAAAATCGGTTATCCGGATGATCCTCTCGACCGCCGTTCCCGCAAGCCTACGCAACAGTAATAACTGTAGCGCTTGAAGTAGCCGACATGGGAGTGCGCACGTATAATCGACCCTTGCCGCGTCGCTTATATATTCCTTCTCTATAAACTACGTGTAATATCAACTTGATCGACGAATCGGCCAAAACATGCATAGTATCTCCAGTCGACTCCGCGGTCATCAGGTCACAAAGAAGCTCGTTGCTCCTTTGCTCTGGGCCTCGCCCTTTATAAGTCCACTCGACTAAGAACGAGGAAAAGCGGCCTACACAGCAGTTATCTATAACTCGCTATAGGTATGCACTGTTCTGACCCGTTGCATTTCAAAATATACACAAAGTATATCTATACACCTGGAAGTTTCCGAACAGTGCAATTAGTAGTTAGGTTTTTCAATGTACAGCAATTGAAAAGTATAATTTTGTTGATGAAATAAAAAATAACAATTTATTTGTACAAATCTTTTAAATTTTTGGAGTAGAGACAACAATTACCGTGATCTGATGACTAAATAATTTTTTTTTTCATTTTTGTTGTATACAATAAAAATGTATTTTCTCTACTCTTTCACTATTCGAATAGAAAGAGATATGACATTCCTCTCATAATTAATAAAAAGGTATAAGTATAAACGACCCTTACGTAGTCCGCATTCAGAGTTCAGAAATTATAGAGCTTACTCTAAATGATCTTTAAATGCCCACACGAAGTTACTGTTCAAACTTATTTCAAAATATACGTTATATCGCTTATTACTGCGCCTTCTCTGCAAATTAAAAACTCTAACAAATCACTTTTTAAATACCCAATGTTTTCCGAAAAGCCCATCATGTAAAAGGCCAAGCAACCGATTTCCCTTTACCAGCCAACCCGAAGCGAAGAAAAAAAATCACAGAAACTAAAAAAGAACATAAACCAAACAACCCTAACTGCAGCAGCAGCAGCAGAATGCGCACGCGCGCAAGCTTACCCCAGTCAATTACGTCGTAAAGGAAACAAAGCCGTACACATACATATACATATATATGAAAAACACATCGCGCGCGTTGCTACCACTATGTCATTATACCAATGCGCGACTTTCCCACACACATATACACACTCGCACGCGCGTGCTCAGGTGAATTGCCGTAATGAGTGCTACTTATAACTCTCGACTTCCCAAATTGACCTTTAATCTCGCCCACCCCCCTAATCGCCGCGGTTACGCGCACTCTCTACACTCACGCACCTTTTCCCCTCCTCTAGATACACACGCGTATGTGTGTGTGAGGGTTTATGTATACGTACATATATATGTATATATATATATATATATATATATATAGTATACGTGTACATGGGCGCTCAGGTGCGCGATAGTCACGCTAGCCGGCAGGGCGGCCGGTAATTACCATAGACGGCCGCGGGAGATAGGGAAGGAAGGAAGGAAGGAAGGACGGAGGTGGCGGCGGCGGCGGCGGTGGCAGAGGAAAGTCGTGCGCCCGTGGAGGAGGAGGTGGAGGAGGTAGACGAATGGTCAGATCCGTGAGAGATTGTATGGCGAGTGTGTGGGTGTGTGTAGAGTGTATATATATGAAGGGGCTGATGAATAAATCGGAGGGGTTTGTTGTGCTTTCGCGGGTACAAGCTCTAAGTTTTTTCTGTATATATGATTTCTTTGGTTGGGGAGGAAGTATGTGGGTTAGGAGATTGTAGGTGCAATAGGTGAAATTTAAATGATGAGGTTGCGTGAGGTGGCATAAGAGGGGGAGGGATCTGATTTTTGGAAGTTGAAAATCAATTTGGGCAGCTGCCTCTTCGGGTATCTGGGGATTTTATGGTTTAACTCACGCATGGTTAACTATTTGAGCCAGAGCTTAACAAATAATATTGAAGAAATGTAAAACGAAAAATTTGCTAGTAAAGTTCTATAGGTAATTTAGAAAAATCATCCAAGACCGATAAAATATTATTTTTTAAATCAGCATCATTTTAAGTTACCATCCACCTTATAGACACTCGTATACCAATAAAACTGAATAATATTTTACTCACTTTAATTTCCTTGCCTCCTAAACCAAACCCTCACCTGTACCAACCCCTTTCCCATAAAAAATCACAACTTCACCTTTCTCAACCTTACCCCTTGATATGGCGAACTTGACTTCTCACCCACCGCACACCGGGTGCACCGATAAATATACAACACACCTCTCCCACGTGGGAGAACTCGCGGGGGGTGCAATTCGCCGGGGTCGCGTGACGGCGCCCTGCTGCGCGTTTCTCATGGTTTTTCGACGCTAGAAGTGGTATCTATGCGAAGGGGGATGGGGATGGATTCTGTCTTTGTTTCGGCCTAAGCTCGTTATTGCGTCGGTTTAGGAAAGGGGGAGGATGGATGCTGATGGTGATGGAATTGGCTGTGGACTGAGGTGATGGAGTTCTGAGAAGGGGCATGGGTGGATGGAATGCGATGGTAGTGTGTGTGAAGATGTTTGGATAATATGTATGTGTATATTGAAATGTCTGTAAGTGAGGGATTGGGGGGTAGTTAGTGAGGGATAATTATTATCTTTTAATCTAGCGAGTTAGATTTTGATGATTAAGAGGTAACGATATTATATGGATAGAGTAAGGGAGAAATAGTCGAGAAATTTTTTTATTTTCGTTTATCTCGTAGTTAGCAAAAGTCTATTTTGAAAATTTCCGACTTCTACTCTTAATAAATGTGAGGTTCTTCAAAAAATTTAAACAGAAATCACTGAATTACAGAATTTGTAACTATTTCTCAAAATAATACCGTGTTTAATTGCCTGCAAGAATTTAATTCTAAAGAAAATGCAAGAAACAAACGATGAATTGTTTTCAAGTTGGAAAGTGATTTATTATGATTAATTTTAGCAAACATAAACATTGTTCTATGGTAATGACGCTAATTAAGGAAATGTTTGATTCTTTCGAGGAAGCAAGATAATGCTACATATATGTTCATACGTTAACAGACCTATCAGACATGCAACAAAGCTTAAAATTTATTTACATAAGAACACGTGAGATACGTTAATTTTTTTTTTCTTAAAAAGTGTTATTTTTACTGCATCATGACATGCGATAATTGGGTATAGAAACTACTCTATAAAAAATAATACCATACATTTCTAAACTTATTATTCAGTTCACAACTATTCGTATAACCTTTGTAAAACCTCTTATAACTCTTCTTGTTCTTCATCCCCACTATCCCACTCGTTTCGCCAAGATCTATAATTAAGTTCAAACCACAGCCCTACACTATGCAAAAACGTTTTTATTAAAATTATTTCTACCACCGCGAACCCCGTTGGCATCAAAGAAAGGTATACATATACACACGCGCGCGTGGCTCAGCTCGTGTCCTTTGTAATTTCAATTTCACGGGCCGGCAATGCGCCGGCGGTCAGCTTGCGTTACGCGCCGCTGCCGACGCTTTTCGCGCCCCGGCTTGTCACGTACACATCAGCATCAGCCCGAAGCGAAACTGCTACGTAGAGCTGGTGCGGTGCCTCGGGCGCGAGCAAAGATAAAGCGAGGAAAATGCAAAGCGAAGGTGACAGTAGTGGTAGTGGTGGCGAAGAGGCGAGGTTGTCGTTAAAAGTGGCTGCTGTTGTTGTTGTTGTTGACTTGGATTTTTTGTTACGAGAGGTTGTTGGAGAAGAAATGAATTGTTGTAAAAGCATTCGTCTAAGTGGAAATTTACAAACTAGGGAATTAATCGTTGTCGAAGGAGAAAAAATAAAATAATTTTAGATTTAAATTTGAATATAGTTCTACTAGTTTTATAAGTTCATTACTTGATCTTTACTGAAGTACATGGATCTTCTATGATAGTGAAAGTAAAAGTTAATAGAAAATTAGTAAATTTTTCGTAAAATTTCATAAACGTTCATAACGTATCGAACAACATGTTTCAAAGTAAACCAATCTCCTCATTATTTGACGCCATAATTAACTTTATTCCCTTTTACTAATTTCAAATATTCACATCTTTGTATGACAAAAAAAGCAACGCACAATATTCTCGCCTAAACTCAATCATTCAACCTCTCCCTATCAATAGCACCCGAAACCTCTCTATATCTCTCTACCTCTCTCTCACTTCGCACACCTATCCACGCGAAATCAAGAGCTTGCGAGACCTCCGAGGCAAAGCAAATCTACTGTATGTGTATGTGTGTGTGTGGCACCGCACGTTTATAACAAGCTCGCCGCGGGCGTTGCCTCTGATCTCTCACTCTCTCTCTCTTGCCTCTTGCGCACGCTGTGATTGTTCCAGCCCGCGGCGCGCGACAAAGGGGAGCAGCCATGCAGTGCACAAAGCCGCAGAGGTTCTTGGAACGCTCTTTCGTGCGCGCGCGAGAGCTTTTCCGTTGCCGCGAGCTTTCAATTTTCCGAGGAGGTGTGGCTCTCTCACTCTCTGTGTATGTGTGTGGGTGTATAATGGAGAGGTGCGAGTGGGAGAAAGGTGACGGTGGTGTCTTTGATGTCGAGGAGTGGGAGAGAGGCAGAGAGAAAGAAAGAGAGAGAGGGAGACAGAGAGAGAGAGAGTTTGGATTGAGATTATTTGGGATAGGTGGGTTGGATTGTGGTGGATTATAGGGTTAGGTGGTGGCGTGAGTAGCAATTGAGTTGGTAATGTATAATGGTATTGGTATTATTGTTAGTGATATTTTTGGGAATAAAGAAAGAAATTACTTGGTATCGAATAATCGTCTTATGAAAGAAAAACGTTGAATGTAAAATAGACTTTGATATGTATGAACATATTTTCGTAGGAAACATCTCGCTGCTTCTTCTTCTATCAAAATATTTCTATTAAGAATACACGCGATAATTTCAATTTAATTTATTGTTTTTGCAAAAGCTTAATAACTCTTTCATATAACGATTTCACGAATAAAGCATATAATCGCTGACGTAATTAAAGCAAGAAAAAATCATAGAAAATATAAATCTTTTGATAACAAAACTTTACCCAGTCTTCAACACCCCTTAAATTTAATTATTGCAAAACACTTCGTTCGTAAAATACAATTAAAAACTCTCCGCAATTTCACGATGTCTGACCCACATAACCACGTCATATATACACACTCGTATACATACACGTCAACCAGCCTTGCAAAAGCTCATCGCAGAGCGCTAATGACCGACTTAACGAGCTGACGGGCGCGCGAGTATCGTAATTAAGGCGGCCGTCAGCAACGCGGCGAGAAAAGAAATTTAAAGAATAGGGAAAAGAAGGGGAGAGGCGTCGCGACGGAGGAAAAACAAGTGCAAACTCACCCTGTCCGGGGGCGGGCGACGTGGCGTGGCTCCAGCCGCCCTTGTACGAACTGCTGGCATCTGTAACAGAGAGAGAAAAAAAAGACGTGCGTTAATTAGGTTCCGGCACATCGTCGTCGACGGATAGTGTGTAGGTGTGTCTTAATCATCCTCGCTCTCGGATAAAATATGCGATGCTGAGGTGGTGAAATGAACGATGGGGTCGATGGGGTTAAGGTTTTTATTTTGAGTGATTGATGGTAGAGTGTTTTGAATGTAGAGGAACATTTGTTTTATTTTGAACAAAATGGTAAATAATGTATAGTAATTATGAGTTAATAATATATATTGTTAAATAAAATTCAGATATGTTTTCTGAAGGCTTAGTGAACTATACCTTTAAGTATATTTTGTCTATTTGCTAAGGGATGACTTAATACAACTTGAATGTATCACTTTTTTTTACTTCTTTACATCGTGCACCAATAAGTTATAGCAAGGAAAAATCGCTTAAAATTATGTAAATTCTCAACGAATTCTCCATGATAGGACAAATATGTAAATTAATCTCAATATTGAACGTAAAATCATTCAGAATCAAATAACTTTCCCGACCTCCATCCCACACACTACAATCCCAAGACATCTAAATCCACCTTTTCTCCCTAACTCAGAAATATCTGCACCCGGCGTAACAGAAATCCCTGGCAAATATCCCTATAGCGCGCGGGGAAGAAATTCACGCGTTAATCGGCTATGTCAACAGCGAAGCAGTACGGGTCAATATGTTTTTTTCCTTGTCTCTTTCGTTCTCGAGGGGAGGGTAACGCGTGCCCGAGCAATCGTGAAAATCAAGAAGCTATCGGGCATCGACTTGTCCTGCAGGCGATTTTTTCTTTTTATTGTCCTCGCTTCGTCGATTTCGCTACCCTTACGTGTACGTTGCCGTCGCGAGATGTACGTTCCCTTTCGGTATACATATATACGTGTCTTTTTTCGGTTCAGTTGGTGTGTAGGATGGACGGAGATTTTTATTTGGTCGTGTGATTTTCAAATGTCAGATATACTTGTCAGAAATGATAAGAAATTTTATTCTGAAAATATTCTGTTATTGCAATGGTTTTGGAAAAAATGAATTCATTATTAATATTTTTGTTAAAAACTAATAGAAAAATCTTAGAATGATTTTGTTAAATTAAATATAGCTGATTTATTCTTCAAAAACTTTTGCTATATAACAGGCATGAATGGGTCATTTTTATGAATGACTTTTTAAGTGTAGCACGATTAAATGCTTTAAATTCTCCACGTTGCAAACGTTAGACTTGCTAGTGCTTATGCTCTCTAATAAACAGAAGTACATTCTTCATAATTTTTGTATAAAGTAGATCAAGTATTAATGATATGTCCAGCAAAGAAAATCGCTAGTTATTCGTAAGACCAAACGAAGCTAATCCTACGACAGCAAAACCGTATCGGCACATTCTTCACCGCACCTTCCATCCACAGCCAACTGTCAAACTCCACATCAACTTTCACAACTCCAAGCCATTCTTTCTCTTATTACTCCGACACGAATAAAACGCATGAACGGAAAAAAGTGCGCAATCACCTCCCTCGCCTATAACTCTGGATGCCCCTTCTCCTCTAATATACACCCACACGCTAGACCATCTAGCCACTATATATCCCAAGGCACTGTTTGCCGACAGATATATTTTCATTTGGCAGTTATTGGCGCTCACACGCGCGCGCGCGCCCGTCGTGTTTGCCCTCGATCGTCCTGTACATATATAACAGCCGACGGCCGTCGGACGACTCGTTCTCGCGCGCGCTTGCGTTGAGCAAACAGTCAAGTCCATTAATAAAGCCTCGGATTTCACGGGCGTACGCGCGTGTGTAATGCAGCCGTGTTTCCCGGTTTTGGTGAAACTTGGACAGTGCGCTTATATATATATATATGTGTGTGTGTGTGTGTGGTATTACGATTTAGGGGATGGGAAGGTGGAAATGGATACCTCGGGTGAGTGTGTGTGTGTATGTTTGAGGAGAGATTTTTGAGGGAGAACGGGGAAAGATGCGTATACTGTCGATCGGGATTAACAGGGGTTGGCGATCGGTGACGATGATGGTAATGATTGTGTTTGTGTTGCTTGGAAATGAATGAGATGGTGTAGAGATTTCAGGAGGGGGATTTGGATTTGGATTGAGATGATGCGGAAAACGAGTGCAGGTTGCTTTTTGTAATACGCTTGGGATTGCTTAGAATTTTAGGATTTCGTATATGATAGCTGCTTTTTGTATTTTTAAATTGAGTTTTTGGATGATTTACGCATATTTAGTTTGATAAATATTTCTACTTCATATGTATCGTAAGATTTATTCTCGTTTGTTCCTAATCAGTACAAAATTATACTATAGAAAATTAGAGACAACAGTGTGTCCACCTGTAACTTAAAATACTTTTTGTTGTTAATTAAAATACTTTTAAGGATTACGGGTGGTAAAAAAATCGTATATGTTAAGAGAAAAAAAAATATTTCGACTAAATTCTGTTGAATATACAGACATTGTAATTTACTTGTTTTTAGACAAATTTTTATGTATAAATAAGAAAAAAATTTACAATTTTGTAAATATATTAAGGGGTAATACTAAATCCACATAAATACACCTTGCCAAAGATTTTTTCAGATGCAACGTTACGTTAAGTGACGGAGCCGTCGCTCAGGAGATATTAAGAGATGTTTTTGAATTTGATGTAAATACTGCTTATTATTTAATATTTAATTAATTTATTTTATTAATATATACATTGATTAGACACTTATATTAATTGTAATTTTATAAAATTTATTTAATTTAAAAACAAGTATAAATAAAAATCACTATAATGGTATATAAAACGAATGTCTCGAACAATAATATTAATAATTTTAAACTGAGGATGAAAGACGGTAATGCCCAAAAAGAAATTAGAAAGCAATATTTAATATTGTCTAAACAAGCATTTTTAGCAAAAATTATTATATTCAAACAAAATAATTTATCTAAAAATTTTAACTTTGTTAAAATACCCATTTTATGAAATGTAAACATTAACGTTACTTTTTGGTAGGCATACATAATTATACAACATAAGCAATATTCGTTTTTAGCGACAAAGTAAATTGAAAAATAACCGCAACTTATGGTTGACGTTTTTACCATAAACAGTAACACGAAGAATAGATTCATATATTCACTTGTATACGTCTAAACTTATTAATGTATGTAACTTCCCAATCATCGACTCGGATGTCTCATTAGTACAATATTCCGTCGTTACAACCCACCAATTCTCACAAAAAATTGTATCGCACATCCCCAAAAAACAGTGTCAACAACACCTACATTACACATAAACTTCAACACCTTCGCTTATCTATAACGGCAATAATAATTGAAAACAAGAGACCTACCGGCGAACAGCATTGATAAATTGGTGAAAGCTGTGGTACGGGGTAACTCGGCGGCCGTGGTGCCGCTGGCCTTGAGGTCCAGCATAGCTCGACGACCAACCCCGTTGTCGTCGCTCCTCTCTCTTCGGGGATCTTCTCCTCACCCCCGTGAGCAAGTAAATCTTCTGGTTCTCTCCTCTCTCTCTCTCTTCCCTCCTCTCTCTCTCTAGCTCTCTTGCTCTTCCTTTACTCTACTATCCCTTGCGACATACACTCGCGCACCTCATAATCCAATCCCTTATACTCTCAAAACCTTCACTTCTCTCTGTCTATATTATATCTCTCACTTCTCTTATCAATGTCTCAGTGTCCGGCTCTCGCTCGTCACTACGCGATCATTCTTCCTTGACACTACTCGCGCGACTGGATCTCTCAGCGCGGCGAATTTCAAAAACTCGTGCACGGGGAAAACTCACCCTATCGTGGCTACGCCCTCTCTCGACCATGCCGAGCAGACGAAATCTCTCTCTCTCTCTTTCTCTCGCATGTATATGAGCAGGGGTAGTAGAACGTCGTTCGGGGTAGGGAGAGAAAGAGACCGCCCACGCGAGCGGTGGGGGGCGGAGCCGAGACTGCGCGTTGATATATATAGGTGGATGATAGTAGAGAGGTAGGGTGTGTGATACGAGGCTCTATGTGTGTGTGCGTGCTCTCTCGGAAGTCCTGGCGAGCGCCTTTGAGGTGCGGCGCGCAGGAAATTGTTTTAATTTGGCCGCTTTCGCGCTCAGCAGAAGCAGAGAGAGAGAGAGAGATGCGTTCTGCTTTTTGCAAGAGCAAAGGATATGCCTGCGTGGGGGTTTCGAAGTGAGATTCGTTTTTGAGGTCGCGTGGATATGGAAGTTGTGCGGTGCAGGGTTTGGTGAGATTCCGAGGAGATGATTGATTTGAAAAGCGGGTATAGGATGCTGGCGAGGAAGGAAAGTGTTGGTTGCTGAATTGTTAAGGGAAAGGGGTTCTGCTTTGAGGGTGACTATTTGTACAGTGTTCAATTGTGCTATCAAGTGATTCAGTTTGTATTTTTGTGCGATAGGTGCGATATGAGATATATAATCGCTTGAATAGAAACTCTTAATAAAAAAGAGAGGTAAAAGATTTGTCTCGTCGTAACTTGACATATCACATAAAATAAATTACTCGAAATAAACATCCCAACTGAACCCAAAACCTATGAAAAAACGTTTTTCGAAACCCCAAAAAAGCCTTTAACAATCCACTTCACAGTAGTCCTCACTTTTTCATTCCCAACAAAGAGCAAGCCCGAATATGTGGAACAGCGCGTGCTTAGCGACAGGTGTTGGCCCTTTGAACGTGAGCTTGCGCGGCTATCTAACGAGCTTCGATTTCTCTCTCGGTCTCTTTCCCTCTTCCTCTTCCTCTCTCTTCCCAACCGCTACGGACCTCCGGTTCACGCGCCCCGGGGAAACGCGTCGAGGGCGTGCCAGAATTCTTCCAGCGCTGTAACGTCCCTGGAAATTTCACTAGGAAACTGCAGTTTTGTCGCGCTTGGTTTTATGAAGTATATATTATACATTTGCGAACGTAGAAATTGAACGTTGGGTTCAATGTAATATTTACAAATATAAAAATGATAATGTTTATTTTAAAATATTTACTAAAGTATTACATGGAAGATGTTATAGTATGTGGTTTAATATTCATTGTTATTAATCTCTTAGATGCTGAGGCAATTTGGTATGTGGAATTTTCAACGTTGCAAGTATTTTTTACGGTCGTCAGCAAAAGGTTAATATTCATATGAACTTTTGATAGATTTTCAATAACGAAATAAATGTAAAGTCAGTGCGTTAAAAATGAATTGAGACTATATTGTATGCTCTATGCGAAGAATCAGATTTCATCGTTAGTTTTATTTCATTATCACTCGAATTATCAACTTATGCACTTGACACATTTTTGAGGTCTTTATACAACATAAATTTCTATTTAATTAATCGTTATTTTCATTCAAATGTATCGCTGTCTTAAGCCATACAGATACAACATGATATTTTACATTTACCTTAGAAAAATCTTTCAATTTCTGCAGTTACGTGACCAATATTTCGGCATTAGAGCTTGCTTAGATACCTAACAATCTCGCATCAGCCGGTATCCAAACCTTACCCTCCCATTCCTTCAATAACAAAGCGCTCGAACTACTGAACCCGCACGCTTGTAAACCAACAGCGCTGTAACTACTATACTCGCAGCACCCGCGCGTATGGCTGGCAAGTGGCCACTCGGTCGTCGAGTACTTTGGGCCGCACGCGGCGCATATATATATATACCCTCGCGCGCATTAATTTAACCCGCGTGATTCACGCTGGGCCGTCGATTATATTGCATACGGCGTGTGCTGCTGCTGCTGCCACTTGAAAGTCTCGATGATCCGCCCTTTGTTTCTGTATATCGCGCACTGTAGGTTTATATGTAGCGTTGTATTTGTTTGTTGTGTATATATAGTTTTAGGAATGGATATATACAGAGGAGGTGTTTTTTTTGTGAAAAGTTGATGCAGATTTATGGACAGGGGAGGAAGGTTTCGAGGCGATGGTATCGGAGGTACCGCAGGTGTGTTATGGGGGTGTCTTGTCTGAATATTCATGAGGGAGTCAGAGAGGATATGCGCAGTTTGTATATATAATCGTACACCGACGCAGGAAATGAGTAATGAAAATTTTTTCGAAAAAATTTTCACCCTCTGGCATATGGATTACATATATATATATATATATATATATATAAATATATATGCTGAAATAGTTTGGGGTGAGTGTACCTCAATTGGTCCTTTGTTATTGAATGAGGCGAAAAGAAGCGAGTTTAGAACAAAAAAAACGGTGCGTCAAGATATATTATAGATATATTAAAGGATATTTTTAATAGTTTTGTAGGTTTAAAGTATACTATAAAAGTTGCGCGAAGTATCAATATCATATCCGCAGTTTCTCCTTCTGCTGTAATCTATTGCTCGGATCTTACGATCACGGGGCTGCTTCCAAAAATATGCACTTTTTGGAACTCGAGCTTTTTGGAGTGAAATGATTGATTTCATACTCTAATAAACCGGGACACGTAACACAAACTTTTTGTATGCACATTTAAGTATAAGCGATAAGAAGTTTCTCACTGTCCATTGTATTCGTGTATGCGTTCTATTGGAATTATTTGTACATTAAACATTAGTATTTCTTACATTAATTAATTTAATTTCATACTTCTTAATTTAATAAATTGCCACCTTTCACCTGGCATTTCGTACTAACATTACTGAACTATGCTTAACTTCCCTTCAAATTCATCTCATCCCTGAACCCTTCACCAGAACCTCATCTATTTCACACTGTTTACAAAAATCTTCGGTATCAATGACGCGTATAATAAAAATCTCCAAGTGAAAGTAAATTTCGGGACTTACGTGGTAGAGGAGGGGTTGCAGCGATTTATGGGTGGCGAAAAGGGCATACATATAGCGCGCACGCGCGCGCGCGCCACTCGAAAGCGATCGCGCGTTAAATGTGCTGCCGGGCGCAGGTCGCGTGGCTGGCGCGTGTCGCGCACACGCGTGCGTATATAGTACGCAGTTGCTGCTCGATTGTATATATAGATATATAGAGAGGAAGGTTTTGATTGGGCTTTGTCGTCGGGGTATGGGGAGTTTTTTTTCGGCGGAGGGGTTGAAAGTTTTTGAGAGAGTGGTAATGGGTTGATTATGCAGGGGTGGTGATGGTGACTGCTCAGTTTATGATGTTTTTAATGAAGTTATAGTGTTGTGCGCGTATTGAATGTGTCGATTTGAGAGATTTTAATGATGAAATAATTCAAATGTGGATTACAGTTATTATTAATATTAGTAATTATTTAAATATTGTCGACTTTTATCAGATGATTAGTAAGATTAAGTTGGTAGATGCACAATAAATTTTTTATTGTGAAATAGGATTTTTAAACAAATGGACTGTGGTTGCTTTGTTAAAGTTATTTTATTATTTTATTCATATTATACGTACAGTTGGCAGGATAAATTTTTTTCTATTTATTTACATTAAAATTATTGTATATGTAAGTACACATTCGAGGTATCATCCGAAGCGCTATAATAAATGGTATTTATTACAAAACCAGCTAAACTATCATTCGATTCAATATTTCCAAACTCATCCACAAAATCTGAACATCTTAACAAAGCTGTGTATAACTTCACGCTTATTTCACGGGCAATCAATACAGAAGCACTCGAAAAATCACCAGTTTTTCCTAACCCAAAACACTTGAGAATCCACGTAATCCCACATGATCCCCTTATTCGCTCCGCATTACTACTCTATATATAATACATCTCACTCATATACCTTCTCTCGTTCTCTCTATGATCTCTCAATGACCTCGTTGACTTTTGGAACCATCACTCCCGTCCCCCTCGATCAACCATAACCAAAACACACTTTCCCACAATAAATCCGTATGGATACGTTTCCGCAATCGATTTTCACGCTCGGCCGCGCCATCCAAAATAAATCGCCCCCCCTTCGCCCACTCAGCAGGATACCTACACGATGATGCTTATATACATTTTTCTCGTACATGGGAATTACGTAATTATCGCGTTCTCAAGATGAGGATCGACATGGCGCGTGCAAAACATATAAATCATACGCACCTCTCTCTCTCTTTCTTTCTCTTCAAAGAGAGACAATAAAACGCTCGTTTGCGCGTCGGCGTGATTTTTGGGGTGGGGTATACGTACTCTGAAACTCGATCGCCGTGGGGTGGTCGTCGTCTCTCGTTCGCTCTCTCTCTCTCTCTCTCTCGATATGGTCTTTTGTAGGTGAGCAGAGCGTTATGGAGATAAGGGTTTGACTTATATCTGAGTGACTTTTTCACCCGAGCTGCGGAGAGATAAGCCTTGTAAGTGTGTGTGTATATATATAAGATGTATTGTGCGCAAATTGAATGGCTCGCGGGAATTATCGGAGAAGTCACGGTGAGGGCAGAGTTATGGTGATAAGAAGAGCGCGATGTAAGGATTGTGTTTCGGTGTCAGGGGTTGGTGAATTTTTAATAGCGACGTATCAGGTTACAGAAACCTAAACATATTTCTATACTTATTTGTTGTACTTCTTATGAAGTTAGAGTAAAATATATAAAAAATCGTTAATATACATATTTTGAACATTTTGATAGATAACTAGAATGGCGGAAATTTGTTCCAGCGCATCTTAATCAATTTTTATAACTGTACTTTTGCCTGACTCTATTTCTAATTAAAATTTTTTACATCTTCATATTGTTAAAAGCGGAAATCAATCTTTCAACGGTTCCAATAACCGAATTAACACAACATTTCAATCAATTTTAACGAATATATGATGCGTTTAATTTGGAAACGTTCCTCTAGAAGTCGATATCTATATGTTCAAATCCAACTTGACTACGAAACACACCAATATTCCCTTTAATAAATTCAAATATGTAGAACGCAATATCCTGACGAGATTCCACTCGGCTAATCCAGTCGATCCACGTTTCATCCGCTATCCACACCCACTCATATCCACCCCCGTCAAAAACATCTCGAGCGCTTAAAATTCTCTCAAAATCTCATATTTTTCTCGCTTCACGTCGAACAGCATCCAGCACTTATTATCAAACCTCCTTCCCCTCCACATCAAAAAAACATAACATCTATTATTTCACCACAGTAATCGAGGGTCTTTCGACTTTCTCTTTTCTTTACGTAAAAAAAAAGAACCGAGAGAAATCCCTATAGCGCATGCTTTAAACATCGGCGATTCGTGCTCGCATTATCTCGGCTACTGTATTAGCGTAGGGTGGAGAGAGCGAGCGAGAGAGAGTATCATTGTGCGCGCTGCATGAAACATGACAGGGAGTCTATTGTCGCCGAAGCGCGCGCGCGTGGAAGGGAGCCAGTCAACCGTCCAAAGTTATATGTGCACGCGAAAGAGAGAGAGGGGGGAGGGGGGAAGAGAGAGAGAGAGAGAGAGAGAGGCCGTAACACGATAAGAAGCGACGCCACTTTGTTACGCGCGCGAGAACGCGTGGAGGGTGAGTTTAAGTGCGAGCAGTAGTCTCTCACTCTCTCTCTCTTTCTGTCTCGCTTGTGCGATTCTTATGAGATATATGTATGTGTGTATGAGTATACGAGAGCGATGTACGCCCACGCCCCTATCTTTTTCTATCCCCCCGAGCGGATCATTTCGGGCATTGAATTTCTCGCGAGGCCGCAATATGCTTTCGCGGGGATGGTGCGAATCCCGTGGGATTTTTTGCGATATATCGGGGTAAAGGCGCTTGTGGTCGGCCACCGTTATGTTGAAGCTTGTTTGTTGGATACTTGTGGGAATTAAGAGGTCGGCAATGACGTATCGTTTGCTTGATGTAATGGTATTAGACTACGGTAATCGGGATTTAAATGTGAAAACGATTACAATTTTCCTTTGACGAATTCACGTCATCGGTTGAGTTGGAATAATGATTTTAATAGATAAATAAGAGAATATTTTATATACATTTATTAAATGTACTTTGCAATTATTATTAAAATGACCGACTTGTTGAAGATCAAATTTACAGAAAATCAAATTATAATTTTATATTTATTTTTCACTGTTATTTCAACTACAATTCAATTTCTACATAGAATAGTACTTTGTAGCTTGTAATAGTAATTACAAAGATCGCTCATTTTTTGCATAAATTTTGGTAATACTATAAGAATTCGAGTACCTCCTTTTCAAAATGATAATTCAATTCAAAATGCAACATCTGAAAACCTCTGCAAAGAACCTCCACACATCTCAGAACCCACGACCGACAGTATTGAAGGACCTGGAAGGAGTGGCCCGGGACGCTATTCGGCACTTTTAAAAGGACAATTTCGCAAACACGAGCGCACGCGCGCGTACACACACGTCCCGCTGACATGTTTGCGCGGGCTGCGCGCGGCATTTTAACTCGAGACGCCGTTTTTCAATCGCTTTCCCCCTTCCGAAACGTCCGCACCGATTACCATACTCGTGCGTACACAAACCTGTCATGTATATGTATATATATATATGTGGTATGGAGTGATCTGTTTAGTTAGGAGCGACGCAGGATGTTCGTGGTTCGTTACGACGCCTTCTGTTGATGTAATTTTTGTTACTGAAATGTATAACTGAAGTAGTATCCCGGTAAACTTATATTTGCTGTGGAGATTTGGCAATTGTAAATCTATAGGTCATCAAAAATCATCAAAGCACTATACATTCTTCAATCATTCGAAGAAGGTACAATTAGTTAATTTTACCTCAAAAAAATTAGTCCAAATATTGTGAATATTGCCAATATAAACTATATAAAACAAACGATCAAATAATGATTCCGATTGCGATTGAGTTTTATTCCAGTCAGCGCACACAGATATATCGAATGAAAAGCAATTATATTTCAATATTGCAGTTCCAATCAAATTGATGGACCATCTGTGCGACACCTTAATAAACAACCATCCACCGCACTATTTTTTCAATATTCATCTCTCTCTTATTACTCCATCGCACCAATAAACTTTGACGATTAAATTGCAGTTTCGCTATAAATACCTTATACTACTATACACGCAATTTTAAGCGATGCACGTAAAATAATCGATCCACGTAAACGAATTCCCAGCAGCCGCGGCCTTTTTCGCTCCTAGCTAACTTTTTAATTAAAATTCAGAGAGAGAGAGAGAGAGAGAGAGAGAGAGAGCTTGATTGGAAATTTCTGTCAGTGTACGGCGCGCACAGCTCCGACCCTCGTATAATTCCGTTCTCGCACGTGCGAGGGAATTTCGCGTGATTTCGAGCCGAGAGAGTTTCGATCGATTTGCTATATATATATATATATACGTTACGAATAGATGCGTGGGTATAGGAGTGTGTAGGTGTGATGGAGTCACGATCGTCTTCGAGGAAGGAATACGCGCGTCTCGTATTATGATTGTAATTGAGGGTGCGCTACCTTGGAGGGAGTAAGAGGGAGAGAGAAAGAGAGATGTGATTTCTGAGTTCGAGTTTCGAGGAAATGGCACGCAGAGTCTGACAAAAAAGGTGAGCGGAAATGAAATATTCATGTTACACGCTATGTCGAGATATTGTTTAAAAGTAAGTAGATTAAGCTGTCTTTCTGATTTGGAATTGCACTGAAGTTACACGAGTTTTAAGACATTGAAAGCGTTATATCGACTGCCAGCGTGGAGCATTTGAAAAACATGCAACCTTCTATGACAGTTTAAAAAAAAAGGGCTATGCAATGCCATAAAAGACGTAATAACTCATCAACGACCTTAATAAATCAACCTTCCATCGCTTATATATTTTATGAATCTCCGAAACAGCCGAAAAAAATTCCTTACCCCTGAGACGACAGGGGCTTTATTAATTTTCCATCCTCGGTCTGGGGTTGCGCATTTAAGCACCGCAACTATGACGTAAGGGACAGGCGTGGGCACACAGGCCTGCGTACAGATTTAAACGAGTATATGCAAATTTGTGCGATAATTAGGCAGCCGGGCTACATGAACCGTGCGCGCCCTCGCGCAACAATACACGCAACTTCGGGGAGACGTTCCGTCTCTATATCTCTCTCTCTCTTTCTCTCTCTTCTCTCTGCGATCCTTTGTCTGAGTCCACGACTGCGTTCTTCCGTAACGTAATTAATGGCCATTTCGCTTTCTCTTTATTTCTTCGTCTCTATCTCTTTTGGAGAAGAGGCTGGAGATTTTCTCGAGGGGCTTGTTGCCCACCGCGCGAATCCACTTCGCCTGAGATCCTTTTGGCGAGAGTAACGAAGAGGTCGAAGGATAAGGATGCCCGAACGACTATCGAAGACGACGAGGAGAGGCGGAGAAGAAGGAGGAGGTGGAGGGAGGGTTAGAGCAAGATGGTGCGAAGATTGTTGGGAAATTAATGGAGCGCCGTGCATGTGTGGGCGTGGGTGTGCTCCGATGAGCTGCGCGAGAGGAATACCAAGTAGTTTGGGCCAAGGACTACGCGAGAATGTTCACGACCAGCTTTTGATTTGGTAGTTTGCTTTCTGATGTCGTTTGCTAGTAGAAGAGAAGTGGATGCGTATAAACTTATTATTTCATTATGGCTGCAGAACTTTATATATCTAGATTAATGAGCAAAAGAATTCCATTTAATTTGATTGCAATGGTTGCTATAGCTTATCTACAACTATCTTTATCTAGTTTCGTGCGTTTTCTATACATAAGATGTTTATTCTTGAGTTATTCCAATTTCCGGAACGCACATTTAATTATTTGAATAACTGCTAAGATTATAGTACAATATAAATAGTATTGAAGGGGAACTTCCTCTATTTTAGTATTTTACTGTCTGATCCTAACTTGTCTCACACTTAAGTTCACAATTGTTGGGATAGAAAAATACTGAACGTAACGTAAAAAATTATAGGTTCGTTCAACTCATGCTTAGTCTTCCACGTAATCTCTGCTACTGTAGAGAGCTTGAACTTTAGAATCAATTCTGATATGACAATCCGAACTATAGTCGTCTTAATTACAATAATTATTTTAAGAAAAAATGGTTTTCAGCTACAGAACTTTAACAAACGTTTCAATCCCAAATTGCCCCGTCAACTCGAAGACTCTGACTAACACTTGTTAGATTTTACAAAAATGGGACTTCTTGTTTCAGAGGTACTTTATATTAATAGTTGTGCATTTAAGATTTATTAACAAAGACTAAACATTTTCAGACATTAAAAAATATGTTGATGTTTCGTAGGAAATCTAGAATTGATACTTTTTAGATTTTAGAAGCAAATTTTGTGAAACCTGATCATTATTAGTTTTCATGAACGCCAATCTGTTAACCATGACGTACTACAACTGACCAATTCATTTTCCCTCCAATATAAAACAGCTTATATAAAAATTCCGCGCTCACTGAAATTTATAGAAAATAACTTCGTTTCCATCCCTCCACAACTCTATTAAAATCTATATTCAACACGCGCAAACTTCGATATTCGATATTCATAATCGATTGCAGAGCAACCGCACCACTTCTGCTGCTGCTGCTGCGCAGGAAGGCATTCGGCAAATTAAAACACGGCGAGAGAATTCGATTTTATCTCCATCAATCGTAAAACCACGCTCGTGCGCGTGGCTCCGGAAGCCGGAGTCACTTCGACAAATATAAATTCCTGAATATTCGGTTAAAATTCTGGCTGGCGGAAGATGGCGGCGGCGGCGGCGGTGGTGGTGGATGCTGGGCGTATATATAGGAGGGAGAATGGAAATGAACGCTCTAGAGGGTGCGCCTGCGTCTTCGACGGAAGCGCCTCTGTATTGGTTTAAGATGTAATTATTGAGATGCCAGGCAACAGCCCTGCGTATTGAACTCGTGTCGCTGCGTCGCCTGTTTGGTGAGAGGAGAGGAGTGGGATGTTGCGAAACCGGTGCGTTTGCGTTTTAATTATTTTATGTGAATGTATAGATGAGAATTTTATTTTAGTTACCTTATATAAGGGATCAATACGTATATCGTTTGATTTACGACTGATATGTAACATGTAATTTTGAAGTATGTATATATTTAATAGTAAATGGAAGAAATTTTAGCTACAATAAATTTATATACTGGTTAAAAGTATGACTCCGTACCTTAAAAGACTCAAAACTTAATAGTAATATGACAGACACGTGGTATATGTACAGTAAGAATTGTTTGTATTGTATAAAATGATGTACTTAATGTTATCCTTTTGTCCTATTTAAATTTATATTGAATCATTTTTTCAAAAGAGTAAATACATTCAATACAATTATACATATTTCCAAAATACTCATACAACCATGATTACGGATTTGAATAATATGCAAGCAAAAAATACTAAAGTTCGTTTGTATGTACACAAATTATATCTAAGATATTTTCATCATTAGAAAGTTCTAAACCAAAATAATATATTGCTTCGAGAACTTTGAAATTCCAGATCCCAGAACCTTTTTCCCCCTGCTCATAAAAATACCACCTTTTTTTCAAACAAAAATCTCCACCAAAGCCCTCTCCAAAACGACACCGACAAAAGCTCGAGCGCCAACCAGAAATTAATTAAAACACCGTCCTACCTCCCGGCAAACATCCCTCCTCCAGCTCCATAAAATGAAGAGACCCCTTTTACCAAAGGAAAAATACGCGGCGAAAGTAAATGTGCGCGCTGCAGAAAACCTCTCTTTCTCTATCTCTATCTCTCTACTAGCACTCTCTGTCTCTATCCCTCTCGCTCTTCCAACTCCGCTCAAGAGAGCGAGAACCGAGCTTTCGCGCTCGCGCCAGGCCAAAGAGAGAACCTCGGCATCCGCGCGCTCATTTCCGGCGGAGGCGCGCGCACACAGAGAGAGAGGGAGAGAGAGAGAGGCAGCAGTGGCAGCAGCCTCGAGGGAGGCGAACGTTGCTGCTATACTACTGCCACCGCTGCTGCTGCTGCTGCTGCTACTGCTAACTCGCGAGATATTAATTCCGTGTTAGGGGACGAGAACGAGCGAGTGAGGGAGAGAGAGAGATGTATATATAGAAGCTAGGGGTGTGCAAGCAGAGGGCGAACGGGCGTTACAAATCAGAGATTAGCTGTAGTTAACTCACGCAGTCAAACAGTTAATCAATAAGCGATTATTTACATCGGTAGCGCCATGTGTGTGTGTGTGTGTGTGTGTACTTCTACGTATGTGAATTGAATGTGCGCATAATGAGGAGGTGGAGACAGACCCTTTGGGACCTCTTGACGAAGTTGGCACATAAGTATAGCGTTTGGGGAGCGAGCGGTGGGAATTCGTTTTTTGCCAGCTAGGAGGGCGGATACCGTCAGTATGTGCGACTCAATTACGAGGTTGAAACGATGACGACTTAATTGTAGTAGACGGTGGTGGAAGTTATGTTGGGTGCCGACGAGATTCGTGCTGATTGTTTTGAGTTATTTGTTAGGGTGTATCTAGTTGTGTATTCTAAGATCATTATTGATGCCTAATGTTTGTCTAAATGGTAATAACGTACTATTACAGCTTCTTATATTTGTTATCATGTTTTTACAAAGAAAATTTATTTCCACTGATGCACAGTAAAGTAACTATATAAAACTGTTGTTATGATTAATTTGACAGTTATTTTGTCTAGCATCAAGTTTTCTTCGTAATCAGCATAACAAGAAAAGAGTTGTAAAATTTTTTAGTGTGTAATTCAACATCAAATCTCTATATTTCAACCCTCCACTCAATATAACATTACCGTAACCCAATATCTTTACTCCATCAGTACTCCGCACTTTTACTCTGATCGGATTTTCCCACTTTTCCATCTAGTCGCGCACACGCAATATGTGGCCGCGACACGAAATAATTTTGGCAGCTATACTAACGTCGCCTCACTAAAGAACTTTTGGCATCTGAAATCCATTTATCCGTCGCGCTTGCTCTCTCTCTCTCTCTCTTCCTATGTCTCGGGTAAGACTAGGCCAGAATGTGGAGCGGTAATTACGCCGTGTAATTAAGCTCTTTATCAACGTCGCTAATGACTGTGTCGCTTAGCGCTCGCTCGCTGGTGCGCGCGTCTAGTCGCAATCGGCTGTTCGCTGCCTCTCTCTCTCACGTGAACTTGCCTCATTGATACGTCCGTGACACTTTTTACGACATAATTTTCTCAGATCTGATAGCCGCATGGCGTGGATCGATGCAGCGAAGAAAGCGTCGTTAATCATGGATAAGTTGGAGGTTTTTTTTTCTTCTTGCGCGCTCGCTCGTCGGCAGTTTGAGCGAGGTGTAGATCGTATAAGGGTTGCGCGAGATAGTGCGAGACTGGTAATAAAAACACGCTGTGGGAATAAGAATTTTTCTAAACTAATATTGGTTTGGGTCATTTTTACGAGATAGGAATAGAGTAAGTAAAATCGTCGTAGAATAAAAAGTTACGAAAAATATGTCGATAAAATCTAGAACAGTAAATAAAACTACCGTGAGTTTCTTCATTTTGACTTTTATAACCAATAGCAAAAAACACTCAGTTCCATGTATTATACTTTATCAAGTCAAAAAATATTTAAAAATTATCTATATATCCAAATTTGTCTTTGCCTTCCTAATCCTTTAGCACATGTCGTACTTTATTAATTACATATAACTATACGTATTATAATCCTGTTGTAAAAAAATGTTAACAGAATCTGCTTATCAGAATGTTATTTAATCATTCCAAAATCAAATCCAAACAGCATATCTTCAACATAAACTATAGCATCACCATTGTACCAACTTCACCGTTCAAAAACCAACTCCCATCCGATTAATTCCACATCGCAACTACTTAACCCCTTCCACCGACCAGCAGATATTCCCAGAGCGCGCGTAGCCCAGTCCGCCAGGGGAATTAAGAAAACCCGATCATCTCGCCGTCAGACAATCGGGTTCTCTCTCTCTCTCTCTCTTGCGCGTGCTACACCAAGTCAGCCAGCCGTTGCGAGAGAGACGGGGGCGGCTGGATGACTGGCGGCGGAAGCGTCGTCATGGCGACACATCGATCAGCCGCCACTGCCGCCGTGCGAGAGAGAGACCGCACACGCGCAGCTTATATCTATATACATACACCTATACTACTACTATGTGTGCGCATGCTACGGTACGATCGGTGTGTATAGGTATGCGCGGGGGTGTCTGGGATTCTTTATACATCGGGATGTGTGTTTAGGGGAGGAGCGGGGAGCATGTAATGGCTGAGATGTATGGTAATTTCGAGGGAACGTGGATGTGGGCGGGTATATGTGGGGTGAGATGGATTAGGCGCTGATTGGGGAAATAAGGGGCGTTGGGTAGAGAATGTTTACATTGTTTTTTTTTTAATGGATATAGTTGTCGATTAATTGGACGAGGTGTGAAGAGATGATGGTAGGATGAGGGTCGTGTATTTGCAGGTAAGCTGTTGGTTTATTGACGTCGTGTGAACTGATAAAGAAGAATGTTTGGAGAATTGAGAATTTATGGTACGGTATATCGGTTATACGATAAAAAGTATTTTAATTTCTAACTTTTTAATTACTGATTGATTTTAGAATTATATATTTGTATTTAGAGCAAGTTTCACGTACGTGTTTCAAGATGGGTTGGTTGGTTAACATTGCTATAATCGAAGATGTGATTTTGATTTACTTTACTGATTTGAATGTGACTCAGAACTATTATGAATTTATGAAAACGAATATTATTGTGACTATAAACATTCTATATTAGATTGTCAAGGAAAATTCAATTAGTTTTCACAGCGTACTTCAAAGCGACTGAAGAATTCACGCATCACGAACACAAAGTCAAAGTAAGTAGTAGAACAAGAAATTGAGGTCAGCCTTTGTGCAAGAACTTGTAAACACGATATACGCTTCTCACAAGACTGCGTAAACATTGCAACAAACTTGGTTAACCGTTAATTAGAATACATTTTATTCATCTCTTTTGAGAAATAACAACACAATCGCAACAATTCACGCTATCAAAAATTTTAAAATACTACTTTAATTGTTTCTGTCACACTAAAAACGTACACATTTTTAACATCCACGCCATTTGCAAAATTTACCATCATTTTCCAATTCCTTATACCCACGCGAATCTTACCTATACGAAATCGATTTTACCAGTGCTCACGATTTACATCGCCACTTCCCTCCGCGTCCAGGAAATCGACGCCTAACCAAGACGCATCCCCTCATCCGCCGCTACCTCCGCGCGCTGCACATCCATATTCTCTCGTCGTGCTGTGAAAAATCTGTGCATTCCTCAATTCTCTGGCGTCGCACATGCACGAAAATAAAAAAAAATCGTCCTGGATCGATCTTGTATATAACGCTGATGCATATATATGTATATATAGACGAGGACGAAATCGATGACAAAGAGGCGGCGAGAATTTCGTCGGTGCTGTGCGGTGTGTTGTCCCCGACGAAGAGAGGGTGAAAGAGATAGAGAGAGAGAGAGAGAGGAGGTCTGAATACCACTGATTGTCCTCTATACGCTGCGCACTCATCTTCTTCGCCTCTCTTTCGCGCTTTTCTTCTGCGTCGCACCGTCGCTTCGCTCTTTAGTTGCATGTCTTTGGTTTTGCTTTTTCAAGTGTTGCTGTTTGAATTTTTTTCGCATACGATGCAGCTGTGCTTTTAATGGGTCGTGGTTTTTCTTTACTAGTTTTGGAAAAATATTACTGGATTGCTTGAAAGTAGGAAAGATTTAATGAATTGTTCATCAAATTTTATAATATTGTTTGGTCTCCCTAATATGGAGTTGCAGTGGGTTTAATATTTCGAGACTACTCCTCGCTAAAATAAAGAAAAATAAAACTTGGCTTGTAAGAATATGTTATGAAGTTTTATTTTGAAAGTTTAAATATTTACTCGTCTTTGTTTACCAGGGCTTAGAGTATATTTGACGGTTCTGGTACATACTGAAAAATTTATCAATATCATCAAAGTTTATAATATATTTTACACGTCAAATTCTCGAATATTTCAACAACCTGGTATAGAACAACGTAAAAAATGTACATTGTAAAATAAAGTAGAGTAAAACATGACGCAGAATAGCAAAAATAAATATATATATTTTTTCTGAAATAAGTCATGCAAGCAGTAAATCAATATAATAAAAACTCCGAACCTCCGTTATACCACTGCGCTCTTATGTTCCCTTTTTCAACCTAAAAATTTCGTTCGAAACTTCAGAACCCTCCAACTTCAACTCCGGTAAGTCTTATCTTTATCCCCAACAAAATCCCAAACCAGACAATAACGAAACACGGTACCCTTTCCTCGCACAAAATCACCAAGCAGCGCCAACGGCAGCAGTAGCGAAACAGTAGAACGGAGAGAAAGAGCAAGAGAAGAGCAGCAGCAGCAGTAGCGCGCGCGTACCGTGGCGAGCACTCCAGGGCCCACTCGACGATAATGATGGCAATCAGCCCCTCAGAAAGGATTTTCAGGAAATTCTCTCGCCTTTTTGTCGGCTCTCGCGAGCTCTCGCCTTTTCCCCTCTTCTCTCTTTCTCTCTCCCTCGCTCGTTTTGCTCGTTTCTCCCTCTCTCTCTCTCTCTTTCGCCCCTCTGTGTGTACGCCCGTCCGGACGCCGCAAACACCGCTATATAGCTTCGCTCGGTATATAGCTCGCGTACTTTAGAGCGCGTCTTTTCTCGCGTCGCTAGATTTTACCTCTTGTATGCAGCGGGATTTTTTCGGATGACTGCGACGAGTTCGTTTGCCGCCTTTGTTTTTGTTGGCTGGCGGCGTGGAGGAAGGTGAGTAAGGAGGGGAGGATATTTAGGTGAGGTATTTTTCTTGGGGGTTGAACGGTGAGCGAGAATGGTGTCTTTTGGACGATTTCGGATCATACAATGGGTATGTTTCAAAGAGTATGATGTCATAAATTATGTACATCCTAATAAAATTAAATAAAAAAGCTGTTTCAAGTTGTCAAATATTTTGTTTAACAATTTTCAAAATTTTTTTAATACGAAAGTTTAGATTTAAAATTTCTTTTGTCTTCTTCGGTGAGTATTTTACATCTATGTACATGCATCACAGAAGTTCATAATGTTTATTTCAATATATACTCAAAAAATCAATGCCTGATCTGAAAACTAATTTCTCATATTTCACTTATTACTTTATTATCATAAAATTGCAAACGTCGTACAGAACCATTTCAAAGAATAAAAATTCTTACTGTAAGTACAAAATAAATCCGTGCGACAAAATCAATTCGGTAAAATTCTTTCCGAAAGGTCAAACTTCCCACGCGCTCGCGCTATGGGAAATCCCCACATCGTACAAAAAATATTCAAGAAACAAATTTACGACTGCATCCATAAAAGCGTCCGACTATACACAACAATTTCTCTCTCTCCCGTCACAACACACACGAGCAGCAGAAAGCGCGCAATGACGTGTATGATGCGCGGCAGCTCGTCCCTGCCAATACAGCCCATAAATACTGTCGTCCTTGCGCCCCATGGAAGACGCGAGAGAAAAAATTATGAAGTCCCCTATACACTGCTACTGCAGTTATACTACCCCCGCCGCGTGTGCGAGTCACTCCTACTCCGTTGACGCAACATTAGGCGCGCACACATGATTAACCGGCTAATGACTACTCTCACTCACTCGCTCTTTACGTTTTTCGTCCCGTCATCGATTAAAGTCCCCTTGTGTGGGTGGGAGGGATGGAAAAGAGAGAGAGGGAGAGAGAGACGTTTTGGCAGGCAACGTGATTGGCCGGTCTGATTGATCGATGGGCCTCCGACGGTGCGAGCGTTTTTTTCTCATTTGGATGTGTGATTTTTTCGTTCGCTGTATCGATGGCGTTGAGATAGTACAGGAGAAAGAGAGAGAGAGAGAGAGAGAGAGAAAAATGGATCGCGCGCGTGGCGTGGTGTGTTTTTAGTTTTGTTTCGTCGTTGCGTAACAATGACTATGTCGATGGGTTAAAATTTCGGGAGGGAGTGGACAGCGAGGGACTGTGCGTGAATGGACGATGGAGATGAAGAGTGGCTGAAAGATAAATGGAGAGTTGGGATTTTTTGTAGATCTGCAAGAATAGATAAGAGAAATTTCGTTTGATAGTCAGAAAATGAATGATTTGTTGAAGTGCATGATGTCGATTGATGGATTATTGAATTAATGATTTGGTATCAAATCTATAATTTGTAGAGAATAGATGAATACATATTATAAAGACATTTTAAACTACTTGCTGATAATACTCGAATCGTTCGTGAACATTATTTTTATTGCAAACATAATTGTAAACAGTTTTTAATTTAATACCTTGGAGTGTTCATATCTATAACTATGCAGACGTTATTACTATGTTATACGTTAAATTAAAATACCTTCTAAAATTTTGAAATAAATTTTCTAAATAATGTCATAATTTTATTAGCATTTCTCTAATAACCACAACAATAACTATAAGAATTTCGTAAGCATTTTCGATTTTTTGCACAACAAAGAATCGAACATCCACTAGAGCTGTCTTAAAAAACCTCAAACTCTCAGAAACCCAACAACCCTTGTATTCTCTACCCTGTATACCTACACTCTCTTAAGCTCATACCGCATATTCTACCAGCAGACTACCGCCATCTACCAGGGCGACAGCGAAGCGTTTCGCGAAATTTTTCAGCCCCTCGCGGCAAAATCGATCCGCGCGTGCGCGAAAGCTCCACAACACTGAAAAGCATCGCTTCTGCAGCAGCCACAGCCGCGCCATCAGGATCTTCTTAACCGATGATCGTTAACGCGCCCGCGCTTATCGGCAAGATTTATACTCACCAGCTTCCTATGCTCCGATGCGCGGCTGAGGCGAGCAACGATTTTGGTAATACGAGATGTGTGGGTGTACGGGTTGATGTTTTTTACGAGAGAGAAAGAGAAGAGGGAGAAGTTTAATGGACGCTCGTTTTTCATCGCAGTAATGTTCGATGTGATGTATGCGGGTAGCACGTCCTAATGATCATATTTTCTTGTTAGTGGAGGGACGGGGGTGTAAATTTCAATTCGCATTTTTGTATGAGAATTGCGGGTTTATTAGGCGATGAGTTGCTTGCCTCGCAATATTTTTTGATTTTAGATGTAGTGTATTTTAATTATTGATTTTGACGATTGGTGTTTTCGTGTTCATTCGAAAAATGAAAATAAATCGATTTAATTTCTTTTTTCAAAGAGTATTATAGCTATTTTTATGATAAAATTGTTCTGTAATAGAATTGTAATAGATATATAATATGTTATTTATAACTATGCATAATGTGTTTAAAATGTTATTTTAGGTATTTTTTCTATGAAAATAAATAGATATTGAAAATAAGTTAGACGTGTGTTCGTAGATAAAAGTCTATTAAGAAGTCAATATATTTTGAAATGCATGAGTATACTTAAACTCCGAAAGGTTAGATATTTTTTCTATCATATAAACCTTTTTTTTTGAGAAATTAAGAAAAAAATGTACATATTCAATACAGCGTTTGAGTTTTAGTTTTTTATATGTAGCGTTTACTGAGATATCCATGTCGGTCAATTTTAAGTATATATTTTTTTCACTAGCTTCAATGATCCATAATCTGAGATTGTATATATTACATGATTCAGTAAAGTTATATTGAAAAAATAGTTTGTATCTTTCATTGAAAAATATTGGGCACTATCTTTGCAATTAATACAGTTTCTTCAAACAACCATACAATTTCCATTTACCACTGCGCTTATACTTACAATTATCTTCTAGACGATATATCCCCTTATCATGCCTCTTCCAAAAAAATATCCTAACATACGTTTTAAAACAAAGCTCTGCGCATTAATCTCTATGAGAAATCAAACTACCGCGACCGCCCCTTCAAAAAAAGCGCACGCAAGCGCGCACCCAATTAAATCAATCGTTTTTTCACACATCACAACCGCTCCCCTCACACCCGCTCGCGCTTCTCAACACAGCCCTCTCAATATCTAAATGCACGCGTATACAGCAGCGCAACACGCGATCGATTAATATTTATTCCCAACCCCGACGACGTTCGAAAGAGAGAGAGAGAGAGAGAGAGAGAGAGAGAAAAAGATAAGCTATACACAGACACTTCGATATTTTCCAGCGCTCGGCGATCTCTCCCATATAGTCATTGCGCGCGCCCAGTCACGCCGTGGCGGTGGCGGCCCGCTAGTCCAGTTAGCAGTTTAACGAGGTTATTTCTGGAGGGCTGCGGAGAAAGGGGGTCGAATGTGAGCAGCCGAGGGATGAATAATGATTCGGCGGAGAGATCGTCACCGATAGCCGCACACCGGACGGCAGAGGCTGCTATATATGTATGCACGCGGGCGCGCGTGATCGAGGAGAGGCCTTTTTTCGATATGGATGAAATGCTGGGTTAGAGTTATTGTCATCGATATGTAGGTGATGAGGAGGTGGAGGAGATGACTGTGTATGTGTTTGGTGAAGTGGACGGAGTTGGAATGTGTAATTGGAGATGTCAGGGTGATTGTGTTTTTTCTTTGGGGAAATAGGGCTTGGTGATTGCTGGGAATCTTCCTGGCTAATTGGTCAGATTGGTTGAAAGACTGGTTGGGTAAATTTAGGCGAGGCGGTGGGAATTGATATTGTGATTATGGTATTGAACGTTTGTTTTATGGGTATGAAGATTTGAAGATTGTTTAAGCGGAGAGAAAATGATATTTTATGGAAAAGTAGATGTCATCAGATTTTTGTCAGACGTTGTTAGTTTGTTAACAATATATAGGACTTCAAGTGATATTGACTTCTAGATATTTCCAGATACCTTTGCACTATTGAACAAACGTTTTTACATAATGATGGCAAATAATTTTTTTTACTATTATAATCAATAAATTGGTGAAGTATTAATGTTTTTATTAGTTTATTTGTTAATGCTATAGATAGTGCGAACTTCTTCTACTATTAAACCGGTAAATTATCCTTCTCTTGTCTGTATAAATATTTAAGAATTCGGATGGATTTCAATTTCCTATTTCGGAAATTTGATAAAAATTTTAACCCACTTCTGTTTGAGTCTCTCGTTACAACAATGTTAATAATGAAGTAGTTACTTCTATAACTATCACTCAAACATTTATTCATCGAAATTCGAACCCACCAATATATAATAAATAAACTAATCATATCTATTTCAACCGCTATTCTGAACCCTGCTATTTCAGCCAATGCTATAACCCTACAGCTGCAGCGATATTCTTAAAAACTACTCATCGACCTCCTCACACCACAACCCCGACCCGAATAAATCCCGAGCACAGATTCGCGAGCGATAATACTCGAAAACGATCGCATTACAACGATTCATACGCGTATGTATATACAATCAGTAGCACATGGCAGCGTCGGGGGCGCGCGTGTACATACACAAAGATATGCGGAGCCGATAATCCTGGCGCATGAATATTTTCGAGGCAAGCAGTAACAGCAGCAGCAGTAGCAGCAGTGGCGGCAGCAGCAACGACGGCGGTGGCATTGTGCCCTCGCGCAATAATTGCTCTGTCTCGGGGATAGAAAGAGAGAGAGAGAGAGAGAGAGAGAGAGAGAGAGGAGACAATGCCAGGAAGTAAGAGAGCGAACAAGCGCTGGTGCGCAAAAGGGGAGTGAACTGGAAGAAGGGAGGAAGAGGGTGAGTGCGGGTTGAAGGAGGTTGGGGCGGAGTACGGTTTTATTATTATTTATACGGTACTTAGTAGTTTTGCCAATTTAGTTGCTATCTTTTTTTTTTAATGTAAACGTTGAATGAGCAACCTATTACAGACAATTGAAGTATGAATGTCTTAAAAATTAAGGGAAAATAAATTTGCAAGTTCAACTTTTATTGAGCGAAGCAAGCAAGATATAGCTTTTTGTTATGATAATAATTGAATGCGTTTGTTCAAGTTCGAGTACGCGAATATGGCCCGGCAAAACTGGATAATGGTTAAGACTAATAAATAAAGGGATACACTTAAATTATAAGCTTACACCAATCGATGGTGTATTGATTCTAGAAGTTGCGTAAATATTCATAGCCATTGAGAACGTAAGCAGAAAAGGAAATGCGAGAGTACCAATGATTTATAGTGAACGACGTACCGAACTAGCATATATAAAAGAAGGACCATAAAAGAAAGAATGGGAAAGGAGCGTGGCGCAAGAATAATTGGCATGGAAGATAAATGAAATGCAGCGATGTTGAAAGATGGAGGAAAAGTAGCAGCAGCATTTGAATATATAAATAGATATTGAGAGAGAAAGTAATGAAAAAATAAACAATACTATTATGTTGAAATTAACTATCTTCCCAAATCTTTAATTTTTCATGTTATATCTACTATTAAAGGTACACCTTTGAAGATTAAAATAATATACTCTGCGTATAATACCTTCGTATCTTTATCAAACGATAAGTTACGCACTACATCAACACTATCATCCACTAGACAAAAGAAGGCGCACAATTACCCGACTAAATCCAGTCGACTTCACAGTGAACCCATCACCCACCGCATACCCCATGCGCCGATAATTGGTCCGCCCATAAACACAACAAAAAGCTCTGGCCACCCGCCGCAATGTATCATCGCATCCCCCTACTCGAGGAAAGAGTAGCCAACTATACTGCTACTACTAAAGATTCACAGCACCAACAATCATCCTCATCATCATCGACGTGGGAGAGACGTCGATTCGCATCCCAAGATCGAAGAGAAAAAAAACCAACTCTCTCTCCCTATATACGACGATTGCACAAAGGGATAGAACGCGAGAGAGAGAGGGAGAGAGGCAGAGAAACGCAGGCAGCGGAGCGGCACGCGTCGGAAGCGGAACCGAGCGAGCGCTGCGAGCGCGTGTCCCCGCCGTTACCGAACGGAACTATCATGATTAGTCACGGGGCGAGCGCGTGCGCGTGCGTTTTCCCAGTGCTGGTTGCAAGATAGCAGTATAGCGGCAGCGGCACGGCGGTGGTAGTGGCTTTCAATCACCGGAGAGTAGCAGTGAATGCGCGCGGAGGCGCGATACGCCTCGCTAGCTTCGTGCGTGTAGAGAGAGAGAGAGAGGGAGCAGTCGTGAGATAGATAGCGGGAGGTCTTTCTTGTACGTGTCGAGATGATGGGGGGTGGTGAATGGTAGGGAATTCGGATGGTGCGCCAGTTAATTTTTTAGAACGAAAATCAAATGGGATGTTTGATGGATGATTTAAGCGATTGATGAAGTTTTCCAATTTGGGGGAAAAGGAAAATTTACTTGAGTAATTTGTAACGAAGATAGTATATTGAGATGATGTGGAAATGATAATAAATATAAGGCGAATATCAATTATGAAATTTACGACAAAATTTATCTCGGTCTAACAAGAGGGAATCATGTGTGTTTAATGAAGTTGGTCCATTAATAATGTAAAATGTTGTTCACTTATCAATCATAATTATATACTTTTAATGGTACATGATAAAGTAAAAATGAAAATTCAATATGTAATATTCGAGGATAATATGTGGCAGTTGGAAGAAAGTGTTTTACAAATATCTGGAAACTAGTCGAGTCTCAATAATGTATGAATATGTAAAGTATAAGAACAAAATCAATTTAACACGGTACGATGACAGGAATATTATTAAAACAATACGAGCAGGGTTTAGTTGTCTAAAAAATCATGGTATTGCTAAGCAAAGGTAATTTGTGAAAAGGTTGGTTAGAAGCTACTAATTTAGTATTACTTATTTAGTAAGATTTTTCCCTAATTTTCCTCAGTTGAGTATTATTTGTAAATAATGCTGGAATAATAAAGTTTTTAGTAAGTGTGGACCCTCAAGTCTCAATTTAAAAAAATTTTAAATAGTAAGAAAGTCAGTATTTTTCAATTAAAAGGCGTGAGCTGACGAAGTCGTGAATATACACCCATAAATAGTGATTAATAGCTATTTCGGAATGCATACAAAGTATTGAGCAGTGCACAACTTTTGATTCGAAAATTATGATTTTTCAACTTTTTTAGTAAAAGAATAAAATATATTACATTCTTTTAAGTTAATAAATTAGATGGATAATTATTCAGGATTCATTTACTCAAATTAATTCCATTAAGTCTATGAAAAAAATCCAAAAATCGGAAAAAAACAAAATAACAATGATACAGCAAATAAATAATGGTTTAATGAGTGGAATTGCGAAAACGATAATGAGCATAAGCTTCATTTTGTTCGAATTATTTATTAAAAAATAAAATGTATGGACATACATACGCATGTATATAAACATTCATCACAACATATTATCATGACTTCAATTATTGACTCAAAACACATTTCTATAACGTCATGTTATTTTCAACAAAACTTAGGAATAAGGAAAATCACGCAAAACACAGAACCGCTGTTAGTACGAAATTCTTAACACGTACACCTTCTACCCTCCTCCCAAATCCCGCTTCATCGTAAAAACGTCTAAATAAAAAAAAAAAAAAAAAAAAAAAAAAAAATCCGAGCCACCATAAACCACCAAAGATACGCCGTCAGCTCTCGTGCTGGCGAATCTTCACCCTCGGCAAACCAAAAGCGAGCAAAAATCGCTCGTAAACCAGTATACTCGGCCCAGGCTCGCCAGAAAGAGACGCAGAGATACGCGCACGCACACATGTATATGTATATATACGCAGAGTGAACCAGGCTGCAGAGAAAGGTCGAAAGGCGGAAGCGAAGGGGGCGCGCTCGCCCGGCTTTGTATCCGTATATGTATATATATATATACGTGGGAGCGTAAAAGGGAGCAGCGACGAGCCGGGGAAAGAAGCGTCCGCGCCACCCCCCGGGTTAACCGATACCGGCAATTATCAACGCGTCGACCTTCGTCGTTTTCCTTCGCTTGAAACCCCATATATAGTGGAGTGTCTACGCTCTAGTATCATGTCGTAGAGTTTAGATATGTGTGCGTCTGTCCCGTTCCGTGCAATTAAACAGCGGAGAGGAGTTACTTTCTAGGTGCGGAGTGAGGAGAGAGTAGTCGAAGAGATGAAAGATGAAGTTTCTGGAGAAAAAGGTTTTTGTCTTTTGAAATAGGAGACTGAGAGGTTTTGAAAAAGTAAAATAGTTAAAAAAATATACAAATCTTAGTGTTTTGTAAAAATTCTTTCCTAAAATTGTTAACTGCAATTGTTAACCAATCCATTACAAAAATTAAACAATTCATTGCGACAATTAATTGATTAACTGATAAATAAACAATTCACTATAAAAGATTATGTTTTACAATTTTTTCGCTCCATTTCATACCACTCTACAATCATAATAACTTGTACATTGTATTCATAAGTCACTATCTCACGTTACACACGACCCATTATCTCGTTCTTTTTTTTTCACCAACCCCATACACGGCGCGTGCAAAAGTCCTTTACCTGTGTCGAAATGCCCGTGCGATGAGTATACAACGCGCGTGCCACATTTTTTCCTTTTTTTTTGTTTCACGGCACGTGCCCTCGCTCTTCTCTCGTTACGGCTCCGCGCGCGCGCGCGCGCACATGCATGTATGTATTCGTAGCCGTGGGAATTCACGGGGAAAGCGTTACATTAACAATTACCGCGATGAAGTCGTATACGCATATAGTACAATGCAGTTGCAGAGCAGTGACGGTATAGTAGAGTGTATATAACAGACTGCGAATCACTATGAGCTATTAGAGAACGGGCGTTAACTTTTTCGGTAGTATATAACCGTGACCGAGCGTATCGACTCGCTCTGGTGGGTATATATACGGACCAGCGAAATTCGTTCATTGTATTGTTGGACGGGTGGTGGTGATGATGCGCGTGTTGGTTTTGACGCGGGATATGGTTCAATCATCTATAGCCGAGGATGAGGTTGGTTGTGTAAAGTGAGAATTATAGGTATTTTTGGAACGTGTTACTATATATAGGTTTGATATCACGGGCAGTTTCGATAACATTCAAATAATAGCTGGAGATTCATGTTATTTTTTTAAATGTATTTAATTGTTTGTAATAAATGGTTTGATTATATTCAATTCTTTTAATATTTGTTATTCAATAGATTATTAATCATAAAGTACATATTGTTCCTGTTTACTTGATGTAAATATACAGCTATTAGGCGATAGTTTGCTTAGTACAGACATCGATCCCGAAAGCAAATATTGTACTTATGAAATACACCGTTAACTTTACCTTATCAATTTTTTTATATTTTCATTCACTCAAATGACAAAATCAAACCATAAAAGTTACTTATCGTTAGTAAACATTATCATTAATAATAACATTTTTTAATATTCTATTATTATATTTATTATAAGCATTTAAAAATAATCGATGCTTAATTCCTGAATTCAACTAAGAAATCTCCCAACGACAATATTCTTTTACCACAAAACCCATCTTTCTAAAAGTATCATCGACAATACAGCTTCCATAAAAAAAATTTTCATTTTACGACTGTAATTGTTTCCCCACCCTATAAAACCATCATCGTCGCACTGCAAACTACATTTTCCCTTTTCCTGCTCCCCATAAAAAGCATATTTCCCGCCAAAAAACGCTTATTAAGAGCGTCTCCTCAGCGACCGGATCAATACCAGTGCCTCTCTCTTTCTCCTCTCAAAACTCAAAGTTTCCCTCTCACCCAAATCCTAGCTCCGCGCAGTCTCTCTCTCTCCTCACAAGGCACGAGAACGAGAGAAAATCCCGTTAACGGACCTATACTCTCTCTCTCTCTCTTACTCTCTCTCCCTCTCTCGCAAGCTCACCCGCCGCCATCTCCACCCGGCCAAAGCTCAACCACCTCTCTCTCTCACTGCGATACGCTCGCATCCCCTCACGAGAGAGAGCGAGAGATCTGAAAAGAGAGCAAGCACAGCAGCAGCACCTCGCTCCGGCTCTAACTAGGTGCACATCCTCTCTCCCTCTCGCTCTCTCTCTCTCGCTCTTCGTGGGCGATAGGGGGCTTTAGCTCGCGGAGCGGAAAAAGCGAGAGAGAGAGCGAGAGATAGGAACGTATATACGTATAACGTATATATACGTACGCCGGAGGGAGGATACTGCGAAGGAAGCGTATCCGGAACCTCTCGCGCCCTGCTCGTGGTGGTGGTGGTGGTGGTGTATGCGACGGGGGGATGAGAGGACCGGGGGGCTGGGTCTGTCGTCATGGATACCGGCACGGCTTAGCGCTATACGGCTGCTGTGCACGCGTACCACCGCCGCCATCATCGACACGAGGGGAGCTCGTCGCCTGCGCCGCTACGACGACGACGACGAGAGCGAGCGAACCCACCATCTTGCCGTTTCATCGGTTATCTCGCATATACGAGAGGATATGTGTATGTGTGTGTGGGTGTAAACAGTGTCGTCTAGGTTTTTAGAGAGAAAATTTTGGAGGCGGTTTTTTGGGGGTAATGAGGTGGGTGGTGGTAATGTTGAGGGTGGAAGAGAGGATGTTAGGGATACGAGGTGGGCGGGAGATTTTTAATGGTGATGCGGGATGTTGGTTGGTACGGGAATATCTTTCTATGTGTCTATACATGGTTGGTTAAAGAATGTGGTTAATTATTAGTTAATAATATTATAGAGAACCGAATGTGAAATCTATATCAAAAATATATTTTAATATAGAAAAATAAAAATATAAATGAGTGAAAACGTTGAGTTCAAATTCAAGTAATATAGAAGAAAAGAATATCGCTGTTAGTAATTATTTGCATTAATGACGAGTGATAATAGTGCTGATGATGAATGAAATATTTTACATACAACTATGATCAGGAACGAAAAACAACATTATATAGGTATTGTCAGCGTTGCTCAGATATTGGATATATTGGATTTGATAGAATGCTATATTGTTTCTTCACTTGAGGCGATGTCGAAGCTAATTCAATGTTTCATTATCATCAATTACGATAAATGAAGGAGAATCCTACGAAGAAATTTGCAATGAACTCTGGTAGCTGACATCTGAGTTTTTAGTATTTACATTAGTGATATTAAGAGCTTCTGTCTGTATTTTTCATACAATCGCTATGGATAATTCATGAATAATGATAAAACTTCAATTTTAGAATTCTTATACCACAACAAATAATTGAATTTAACTTAATTTGATTTATGACCAAACTAATATTTTCAATAACGGTAACACCTCATCAAAGTTTCAAACACCATCGCTTCACCATTTCCCTTTAAATCTACTACTCATCTATATACATAACGCGCGAACCGAGTCAATCGTAAAAGCGTCGAATTCGATCGCGGATAATCGCCATCGCATTTCCAAGTCCGCACGATACGCGACGTTGACCTCTGTCTCTTTCCCGGACCGGGAAAGATTGTTTTTCTGCCTCGGCGCCCCAATGCTTTATTCATCGAGGTCCGTTTTATGTCGCGGGACAATGGCAATATCTGGCTGCTATGTTATATATATATATATACACCAACCGTTTCATGAGAATTTCGTCTCCAGAAGAATACAGTTATGCACGCGGCTGTGTTGGACTATTGCTATGTACAGTATTGATTATTCAAAACGTTATTACTCTTTTATAAATCAATATGTCGCCGGTGCAAACTTTCCCGCTCGATTTTAATGCGATTTGATATATACGTGAAAAAGTTTGGCGTTGATTAATACAATTCTATAATTTCTTCGTACTAATTGTAAGACTTTTTGAGAATTTTTCTAACGAAAGTTTGTTTACAATCAAGTTATTCCATATTGGCGCGTATCCACGCGTTAATTTAATGAACATCCCTTGTTGAACCATTAATACTATGTTTTTTAAGCAACACTGCATTTCAGTATTAATTTCAGTTCCACCGTTCTACGGCCACATCCACACCTTATCTCATTGCTTCTCACGACCACTCATATTCCTATCAAAGAATCATTCATCTCCATCCGCGCATCCCCCTTCGGGCGCTCGTGCACCGGCGATTTCGCTTCTGCGAGTTCCTCCTGGTCATATCGCACGGTTAGTTCCGCGACCCGTTGCTAGCCTGAGCAGCCGATAACGTGATTTACACGCGCGCCCGCCGAGTAATTAATGTCCTCCGGAGGAGGAAGAGGCGGCGACGTAGTCGTCGTCGTCGGCGGCGGCTGTGTTTGCTTTTAAAAAAACAATCGGAAATCGACGACATCGAGAGGGAGGATGCGCTGGTATATCGAATTGTGAAACCAGCCGACACCAACTATTCGCCGTCGTTGACAAATTATCGCCCGATGCTTCTTTTGCGTTGTTGTCTCTTTCTTTTTCGGTGAGAGTTGCTAGAGTTACTGGTCTCTGATTTGATCGGAAGTTTGGGCGATTGTTAGAGTTCTGAGAGGTACGATTGCAGTTTTTGATGTCGTTTATGATAATTTTCTTCTGACAAGAACTTTACGATCACAGTTGGTTAATTTTACAAGCAAAGATTATGTGAAACGCAATTATTACTTATTGAGTTTTATCAGTTACACTTACGCAAGAACATCTTCAACGTTACGTAAATTTATTATGATCTAGAACTTTAACGGTTATTGCATAAAATAATTTTGTAAAAGATTTTCTAATTGAAAATAGTGAAACTTTTACTATTTCAGAGTCAAAAAAGCGTGTGCAGCTGAAATAATGATAATACACTCCGAAATATGTTAACTTTTTTTAAATAGTTAAATTTCGTTAGTTTATCATTTTTGCAATTATATTGGAAATATTTATTTTGATTTATTAATATGACAGGTAAATAATTTTAAATAAAATATTAAGTTTGTTCAGTAATTCATTATACGGTAGTAATGGACAACTTCTTGAATCTTATTCAAATCAGTCTACAGGGGATTCGTCCTGCTTGTCAGTAAAACTTTCTATCTCATGCAATAACTTACCTTGTTGCTACACTATTCTGCTGGAAAAATATTGGCTGTCTGCCATGCATCACATAGTAGGAGTATATAGCATCTAATCTAATTCGATGAAAGTCTCTTTTGTAAGCTATTACGTGCTGTTTTATAGTACGCCTCTCAACAATACTTAACGAAATACTTATATTTAAAGATTTGGCATTCAATATTAATTCAAAAGATTATGATATTATATATATATAAATTGAATACACCAGTAGTTTCGTTGAAAATTCTGAATATTGTAGTATTTTCTTTTGTAATATTATTTTTATATTCAACTACTTATTTATTACTTTCTTATTAATTCCAAATTAAGATTTAAAATCAAATATACTATAGGGTACAATTATGAATGTAGTTTATGTTTTCTCAATTGAAATCTTATAATAAAAAGATGATCAATACTGGTCTGTGTCAATATTTCAATAACAGGTGTACACTATATACTAGAATATAAAGTAAATAATCATAATAACGTTAGCGCGAGTTATAGAATTAAAGAATTAATTTAATGTACACAGCATGTAGTCCTGAATTAAATATCGTAATTATTTAAATTTTGTAACTTTAAGATAGTCAAAAAATGAATCACAGTAGGTATAGCTTTGTTATTGTCGAGAATTGAATGAAACACAGGTTATTTATCAGAGCCCACTATAAATCTACGAATATCAAATAAGAAACTTATTGAAATGACTATAGTTTACATTCACTTTAACATAAATAACCATCAAAATTGAATGTGCAAGATTACCACAATCTAGATTGAAAAATGTACTTCACATAAATCTAGAAACTTGCCACTTCTCATAATCATTTTCTATATATTTTACCAAGAAATGTAAATTTATCATAAAGTAATCACGAAAGAATAAATATTCACAACTAATATTGAATATCTATTATTCTAAATTAGTGACCAATTAAACAATATTTCATATCATATAAACTAATACGAATTTTTACGATTAAGTTCTTACAAAATCAATAAAATTAGTTTACTTTACCGACATAAAATGAAGAATTAATGTTTTGCAAAATCATTCAACTGTCATTATCGTCATTTTCAAAATAAAATTTGTTCCCAAGTTTAACTAGTGAGTGAAAACAAGTCCAATCAACAAACCAGATAATTAAAAAGCATCTAGCAAATTATATTATGATTACACGAATGATTTGTTCGAAGGAAAATTAGAAGGAACTAAGAAAAGTAAGATGGTTGAGCAGTACAATAGTCGCCATATTTAACAGACTGTAAACATTCAATATGTATAATGATATTTTCACTTATCATGATGAAATTCCTTAAATCAAATTTAGTATATAATTCATATATTCAATATAATCATTGAGCTGGGTAATGTTACCTAGCGGTTAACATAATATAAAGTAACCTTTGATTCCCATTTTCTTGCAATCTGTTTCGTCGAGCATCTTTATCAACTGTTCAATTCTTTTGAATTTTCGAATAGTAATAACATGTTTGCCTATTTTTGCAAGCTAATGATCATACAGCCCTAAACTTCATGAAAAAATCACTCTGAAAACTCACCTGTAATAGAGGCGGTGGGCGAAATGGCTGACGGATTAGCGCGCGGTGGCGGCGAGAAGGCACCTGCGAGGTATCCCCCTCGATCTGCCAGTGCCTGTTTGGCTTTCTCGACGCTCTGCTTGAGCTGCTGGAATGTGCTGCTACCACAGCTGAGACCCCGATAAGGCCAGTTCTCCTGTTTAACACCACCACCGCCGATGCTGTTGTTGTTCGAGGCGCCGTTGTTGTTGTTACCGGCAGCGGTACCGCCGCCCCCGCCGCCGCCGCCAGTGCCGCCGGTGCCGGAGGCGGCCGCGCCGCCGTTAGCCGAGGCTCCTCCCGTAGCAGTCGGTCCCTTTAGATCGAGCGCGCCTGCGTACGAACAGCTGGCGCTGTCGTACATCACCAAAGCGCCCCTGCAAATCAAGCAAGGTGCAAAGTGTTTGGTTAAGTGAATTTACGTATAATGTGGTTCAATTGGTGGATCAGGTACTGAGGTTTGGTGAATTTTAAAAGGAGATTTGTTACTTTGGTTGTGGCAGGGTTGGTATAGGTTTCGCGTTCAATCTTTCAAAATTTGGAAACAAATTCATTCAAAATTTTGTAAGATTTTTAAGAAGTGAATATCCATTGCTTAAAATTTGTTAGAGAAGTGTTACAATAATTTAGTAAATGTTTTATCAATATTGAAACAGTTCTAGGTAAAGTCTTTAAATTAATGGTGCTATTATTAAATTCTGATAAGTAAAAGAAATAACGACTTTGATAAATTTTAACTTTATAATTTTCCATATAGTTTAATTACATATATCACCAATGATTTCAGTAACATAAATATAAGGATATAAGTAAATAATTATCGCAGCTCATTGCCTTGAACATAAGAGTAATTAATGAAATCATTAATCGGTATGTAAGTTAACCAGGTATTAATAATTCACTAGTAAATTTCTACAAAATTGGTCGTCTGATTCAACAAATGTCTTTTATGGACATATTTTCTAGGTCAATATAAAGCTCTTCTGTAGGTAATTGTTAGCAATAAATAACTTCCTAATTTAATTCTTATTCAAACGCGAAAGTTCAATACAAGCAAAAGCATTTATTGTCTACTGCCTTTTAAGCTTAGATTATTTAATTCGATCTTTTAAAAATATAAACACAACACGTTAAATCTCGAAACTGTAAAATTGCAGCTTAAAAATAATTTTATAATAAAATCCTTATTCATATTCCTTTTTGAAAAAAAAAACACACATAAAATTCTATCAACGTTCGTATATCATTCATACACGTTCATTCAGATTACCGTGTATTGCACCACGAGCAAGAGCAGCCGCGCGCGGGCTCTTCATTTTCAGCGTTTACGTTTGCGGATCGAGCGCGCGTAATTGTATCATTAGAGAGAGACCACGCGAGTTTGAAACAGCCTCGCTCGGGAAAGAAATGTGTCTAACTGGCGCGGCGCATGACCACATACGCGTGCTGCCCGTCCAAATCATTCGGACGCGTAGGTATACAACGCATTCGTCGATGCAAATTTTTAATGTTTGTGAATTTGTTTTTCGCTTTTTTTTGGCTACTTTGTGCGTTTAAGATATACGTTTCGGATAAAACGTTTAGACTATATTACGTAAATGACCTGTTCAGCAAAAGTACTTTAATTTTTTTAAATAAGATTTTAAAATCACTTTGAAAATAATTTTATGCTAGTTGTTTAATTTGCTAGCATTTCAAGATACGAATAACTTTGCTCAATACACCTTGCGTAAACTACGTTCGTTAACGTCAATTAATTAATTCTTCAATGGGTTAAAAACAAATTAAATTTCACAATAGCTTATTGCTGAATATGCTATCCAATAAATCTTGTTATTTTCCTTTCTTATATATTTTAAACACATAAAAATACATTTTCGAAAAGTTGTTGTAGAATATAATTTTGTCAAAACATGATTTTTTTTATTAAACAAATGAATTTGAGTTTTTATAACTACCATCTGACGTTTGTAGAACACGAAATGATAACAATGCAAAATTGTGTTTTTATTACCGCTACAAAGTTGTCATGATGTAGCCATTGTGAATACTGTATTTTTTATGATTCATATATTAACGTTTTTGCAATTTTTCAATCAGAAAATTTCAACCTATTACTTTAACTAGCAAAGTAAAATTTACAATAGAGTTAAATAAATTTTTTAAATGTTTCGAAATATTGATAAGTCTCGTTTTCAATATTCGCGCGCTTGTTATGAAAGCACAAAAAATAAAAGGCAAACCTTTTTGCACAACAACAAATAACCATAATACGACAGAATCTAATTATTATCTCGCATGAACAACGTTCATCCTCAATCCTAATATCGCTACCCTCTGAATACCATATCCCGATTTACCTTCAGCACCTGCAGCCCACCCAAGAACCACAACGCACTAAAATCGCACTCCCTGTCCCAACCGAATATCCGGCCTTATCAAGCGCATTCACAATATCCTTCCTCCTCTCCGCCTCGCGATTGCGCAAACCCGCAAGAAGCCCATCATCATCATCATCATCATCCTGTTCATCATCTTCTCTCACACACTCTCTCTCTCTCTTTCTCACCCATATATATCTCATCTCACAGCACCACGCGGACTCACATGCGCTACCTTCTTTCAATCCTTCCGTCTCACGTCGGTTTGCAATAGCTGTATGTAAATATATATCACTGCACGATGACCCACTGATAAATCGACACACACGCACACATCCACGCGACGATGAAAAAAAAAAGATGTTTATCCAAAGACAACCAGGTGCGTATATGTGCGCTCGCGCGCGAATAGTACAACGACAACGAATAAGAAGAAGAAGAAGAAACCGACTGCATGCACACGTTGCGCTGTTCTCGCATATGTACACACACAGGTCGAGTGTCTGGGCCGCCGCGACTACACTAGCCGCAACGGCGGCGGCGGCGGCGTCGGCGGCGTACGACTACGTCTGCCGTTGCTGCTGCCGCCGCGGCCAGCAAATTGCCTGCTTCCGGGCCTCATTACATCACTCTGTTACTCTGTTAACGCTCGCCGGAAACCCCTCGCCGCCGTCGCCGCCGCCGCAGCCGCTGCTGCTGCTCAGCTCCTCGTCTCTCTAAACTCTTCTCGTGTGCTCCTGTACATGTACGTGTATGTGTATGTATGTGTGTATGTGTATTGTAGAGAGGTATAGACACACATGCACGTTATTTAAATGCGCGATGCGGCCGCGTGGGTGTGCGCGCGAGCACCGAGCGGCGATATTGTTGCCAGCAGCGCGACCGAGCGAGAGAGACTACGGATGATGGTGATGTGTGGGAGGGGGAGAGGGTATGTAAGCGAAGGTGAAGGATATCGTTATACAGGGTTTTTCGGGGACTTGATGATACAGGTTGGTATATGTAGGGAGTAGTAGTAGAGTTTATGAATGAAGAAAGAGAATGGATGAGTTGTATATAGTGAATGGTATAGATGACAAGTGAAACTGGCTGCGATGTGTCGATGCAATGTTTCGAGAGTTGCGTCGTGGCTTCCGGTAGCTGAGGTCGCGAATTTCGCGCGAGCGGAGGTCAATTGCAGGTTGCGTGACTGATGCGCTGTGTGTGATGCATGCGTTTTGGCTTTTTGGAAAGAACTTATGGTAGGATGGTGGTTTGCTATTTTTATTTTTGGCTAAGTTGAGATAAGAGATGCGTGGGAGGTGTAGTTAAGATGTTTGTAAAATGCTTTTTATTAGTGACTTGAAGATTATGAATTGTATTTAGATAAATTTCGTTCATTTAGTCGTTATTATATTGTTTTTAATAGAGGTTATTATTTTGTTGCGAAATATAACTTATTGTGTGTTGCACTGTACGTCTTATAAAGGATGATCAAAGAACAAAAGAATCAAAGCCGTGCGAGTAAACAGGAAATGATATGTGTTATTATGGTTGACCGAGATAATCTTGCACGCAAGATATAAAGTCGTCAACCTCTTAATGAAAATTATAAAATTTCACGAATACATTCATTCTAGAATTGGGAATTAAGAGCTTGAATATAAGTATGAATATAATTTGTATATATAGAATTTCTAACAATTTATGATATTTGGTATATCTATAAGCGTATATTATATCAAAAGTGTTTTAGACGAAGAGGTTGCAATATTAAAGATCAATAGCGATGGTAAAAGCGATCAGTAGAAGTCTAGGGATAAAAGTGAAAGGTAGAATGAAAGAGCGAGATTGAAGACAAACGGTCAAAGCTATATTCGAGAATTGGAGGAAAGATTGAGCGAAGTAATAATCGAATACGATTATCGGGGATCTCGAAGCGGAAATTGAAGTGGCGACGTTACGTAATTTTACTGGCTTTCGTTAAGTGACCCTGTTTTCTTTTTCCGCAGAGCCGTAACTTTTTATCCGATTCGATGATTTATCCTTCTTCGATTTTCAAGTACGTAAAACTATGAAAGGTTTCTTCTTTCTACACACTCTTACGGTAAATTTTGAACTTGGTAATTTCATCTGAATCATGCATGCTGTTAATTACTTGAAAGCATGCGCGGTATGCGTTTTAGGGGGACCAAACGTTAATTCACGGCTCATAATTTCAACGCTTTGATGTATATATCCACGAAACCCAACTCATTAATATCTCCTCTCCTAAAGTGAGAACAATTAATTTTAATTACTCTCTTCAGAAAAAAACACGAAATCAGACACGTTTAATTCTCTGCAGTCACACTGGAAACCAACGAAATTTCCACTTCATACTCCGCAACAAGCTAACATCAACAAATTCGAGAAGCTTGCAAAAACTCGAGACTCGTTCTCTTCGCGAAAGCTCGGAAGCTCTCGCGCCCGCCGGCATTATACAGCGAGCGAAGCGCCGCGTCACGGAATCGCCCTCTTTTTAGCGGAGCAGAAAAAAGGCCGCCGCCGTAGAAAGAGAGAGAAAGAGAGAGAGAGATGAGACGCGGACGCGCTTTTTTTCCATTTTTTGCGCGCTCCCTCTCGGCCATTACGGTGCTTTTTTACACGCATGAGAAGCCGAGCGTTCGACCCTTGGGCTCTCTCCGTGCAAGCGACAGTGCATTTTTCGAGCGTTTAGCGGACTTTTTTTTCGAGCGAAGAGTGTAAGGTGATAAGATGGTGAGTGGTGGTAGAGTTACACAGAGGTGATGATGATGCGTTGTTGTGGGGGTGCGGAGAGTGGAGTTGAGGTGGGTTTTTGAGATTCGAATGTCTTGTAGGGATTACATTTTATAATTTAAAGATCGAAATTTAAATAATTGTGACTTAAGGTAGTAAGTTTTGATAAAATTTTTATTTTTATATAATATATGTCAAATTTTTTGGTGAGTTGTACAAGCAAAAATGAAACTTTAATATTAATACCGGATGAACAACTATAATAATTCATGGGTTTAATTCATCTTTTCTTCCCTCAATATTTTTTCTTATGGTTTATTGATTGTCAATACTGGAATTTCATTAAAAATTTGAGTAAGTTGAAAAAACTTGTAGTTAATTATTATGCGTTTCTTTCTTCGTATGCCACGGCAACTATAATTGATTAATTAATTTACACATTAATTTCTAAAAATCGTCTATTTTCATCGTATAGATCCCAAAAAATATGCCTAGCATGTTTTCTTGGAAAAAAATTTTCATTAATCTGAAACTTTTTCTATCGTATGTATGAAAACACAATCAATAAAAATTAATATAAAGTACACGAAAAATAACTGAATAACATTGAATATATTAGATGTTCTGACTATAAAAATACAATTATTGAAACTATAAAATTAGTCACTTGTAGATAAAAGTATAAACCTGCTGAAACCGTTACCGCAATATCCTCTATCCACCAACATGAAATTCACCTCGAAATTAAAACCGCATTCACATACACACTCGCGTTTTTTTATATCGATCCAAAACCTATCTCCACACTATATTCTTATACTACCACTACTCGCGCACTACTCCATTTTCGAAAGCTCGAGTTCCGCGCACGCGGAAAGTATCTATCGGAGCTCTCTCTCTCTCTGTCGCGCGCGACGCGACGCCATCGTTGCACGCCGTGCGGTGGCGACGGCGGCAGCTGCGTCAACGACACCATGCGCCAAATTATCCGTAACGCGCCCGCCGCCGCGCTCGTTTATTACCGCTTATTTTGCAATTTGCATGTCCGCGCGCGCGCGTGCAGTAGTAGCTTGGATCCGATTCGCTTTTTGAGACCTAGATATACTTGCGCGCGCGCGTAGATGCGGTTGTTGTATATGTGTATAATAGTTGTGATTGTAATAAGATAATTGAGAAGTACGTGGTACCGGGAAGTGATGAATGGCAAGGGTTTTTAATTGGATTTGATTTTGTTGGAGGTTTAGAAGAATGTGGAGAAAGTTGGATTGAGAGAGAGAGTGTGTGTGTATGTGTGCGTGGTTAATTGTGATGCATTGGGTTGGTTGTCGAAGTTTGCGCATTATCGTTGCATTCAGGTTGCAGAGTGAGGGAGCGGATTGATTTACAACTTTACAAGGTTCGCGTAATGATCTAACTTTGCATAAGTGCGTTATTACACGCTTTGTGCTTGGGTATGTGGAGTTATTGCGGATGGATAACATTTTAATAGTATGTTTGGCCACTAGTAATGAAATTTTATCGGCTTATGTGGTCTTAAATATATATTATAGAAAATAATATTAATATTGTTATATATATATAGTATTGCGATAATAAATATATTATTTTGTAGAGCTTGACGTTAGAAAGATTTTATGATCACGATTGATTATGGTTAAAATTATTACTTTAAATCATAAAACTATTATTTTGAATAGAAAGTAGTGTAATAAACTTATAATTTTCAAAAAATTAATATGCATAACTTTCAAGTAATATAATCGAATATTAATATATGCTCAACAGTTGGAAATTTTAAAAGACTGAGGTCGGATTGAAATTTTCACGCTGAATAGTAGACACTAATCATCCGTTCTGGACGTACGAAATGATTTATACATTGGCATGGCTGCTTCATACATCAGTGTTTATATTAATGATCGTATATCACGTGCATGTGCGCTAAATCTAACTGCCGCACGAGTTATGTATTTTTGAAGGCACGCTATGGCAGAAAATTGTATACTCGGTAAATTGCATTGTTATAAAAGTATCTACATATATACTATTTTAAAAATTTCTAGTTTTCTTTCTTGATTGGTTCAAAGAATAAAAGGTTTAATTATTTCATGATTTTCCAAAAAGTAAAGTTGTACATGCATATTTGCATGTTCCTGGATGAATTCACTTTTATTGGACATTGTTTAAATTAATTTTTTTAAATATTCTTGATTCAATGAATAATCTATTTATTTAAAAATAAACATTTATATTATTTATGGATTAGGTTTCGTTAATTCATAAGATTTCAATTCCGTTTGAATTGTTGCAAAATTTCAAATGTGAAGTTGCTTTAATGCGATATGCACAACAAAAAGATAACGTAAGCACAAAAATTCGCACTTTCGAACTTGCTTCCAAACAATGAAAATCTCACCTTTACACCATACAATCAACTATCGAATAAGAATCAAGAAAAATATAGAAACTGTTGCCACTACTCACCGTCAGAACGGGGAATCTTCGCCAGCCGTGACTCCCGCGTGTTTTCGCACAAGCTCCTCGCGCACCTCTTTCTCCACTCTATCTATCCCTCAATCTTTCTCTCTCTCTCTCTCTCTTTCTCTTTCTTCTTCCCTGCGTCTCTCTACCTCTTCATCCAACAGCGTCACTCGCGCGTCGAACCTCCTCACCACCTCGGTCCCACAACACTGTCCCTCTTCGCTCCAGTAGTTCAAGGCCCGATCCGGTCAGCCTCTTTCTCTTTCTCTTCCTCTCTCTCTCTCTCTCCCTAAGCCACAGGAGATAATCTCTCTCGCGACGGCGACGCGACTAGGTATACGCGCGCGTGGACGAGCGACGAAGCTGCGACGGGACGACGATGCTTTCTCTCTCTCTCTCTCTCTCTCTCACTCGCTGGCTGTGCACGGCGCCGGCGTTGCCGCGGTTATCAGTCGCGGCGATTGGCCCGCGAAGTCTGCGCGCGCGCAAGCCGACGCGGAGGGGAGCACGCGCCGCGGGAGGCGGGATCATCCGCAGGGTGGATCTTCCCCGGGCGAGGATACCAGTGGTGGCAGTGATGGTAGTGGTGGTGGTAGTAGAGTCTTTGTACGTGGATAGGGTGGGGGTGAGCTGTGGAGCGCTGGCGGCGACGGTAGCGAGAGTATTTATGAAAAAGTGTAATTCGATGGTGGATGGCAAAAGGGAGAGAGAGAGAGAGAGATAGGTGAGGGTGGCGTGTGTGGAAACGCGCGAGGAGGGAAAAGTTTAATGAGGGGGGAGTGAAATTTTGGGAATGCCGGGTGCGTTGAGGTCGGAGAGTATAAGGAATGTGGAACAAAAGGTGGTTGTTAGGAGGGTACGTGGAAGTGTTGAAATTTATCATATATTTTGAATTGCCTACTGAAATGAACGATCGTAAGAAACATTGTGTGTAAATTGTTCGCAAGGTTCTGTTGAGTTGTTCTTTTTAGTATAGGTGTTGAAAGTAGATACTGAATGAGAATATCATGCATGTTTCAATATTCACTAAGTTTGATGAAAGTCATACCTCATCCTGTGAAGTATACTAAAAATAATGGCAAAAAGTTTATTCTGTTGATAATGATATTTATGTAACATAACTTAGATGTTCAGGAATATTTTACATGTTTAGAATTTTAATCAATTATCTAGACATCTTCTTAGAGGCAGTATGCGCTTATGTATACTATAATTCGATAACAATCCGTATTCCAATAATTTCAAGTAAAGTATATGAGATGTTCGTGAAATTATTTCTCTCTTACGTCTCAAAAAAATAGGAATATTTTTAGAAAGCAGACTTATTAAATAATTTTTTTATTTCTTAGGCTTCTCTGAATGTGAAAAAAAAAGATAAAGAATTTATGGTATCATTTTGTGCTGACAATAATCGAATTTTTTTTAAATTATTAAAAATAGCTCTAGTTTATTTCTAAATTATTTCCCGAAAAACAACTCAACTTCAAACTCAGATTACTCTGGAAGAAATCAAATCTTCTAATTCTGAAAAAAGGTTTGAACAGTTTTGCTTTCTTTATTTTCTTTTTTTAAAATACACATTAAGTTGTTTTTCATAAAATGATTTAACACCCAACCAAAACTATTTTGAATAATTTAAAAAAAAATCGAATTATTATCAACAACAAATAATACCATTAAATTGCTCGCGTTCCTATATTCAGTAAAGCCTGATGAACAAAAAAAAAATATTTGGTGAATATTTCCTTAAAAGAATTTTTTTTTTAAGACATATGAGGGAAATAATTTTGGAAATAGCCTACAGTAATCCTAATTAAGCTGTTAGTGCTCGTTGAATTCATTTAATAGTATCTTGTTCTTGAGTCTAGAAATAATTTCATAGCCAGACGCACACATACGAATTGTACATTTCGTAAAATAAGCACAACAACAACAACGAACTCATCATTCTCCATCTGTACACAAGTCGCACGAACCCATGGGCGATATATTCCCGGACCGACGCAAACAATTCCCATGCGAAAACCAAATCGATACACACACTCCCTGTCGTCGTCCCTCCCCTTCTACACCCCACCACTACTGAACCCTCGCGATTTCGGAAATCGAAGGAGGATAGTTAATTGCGCCGACGAGATATCGGCGAGCGGCGCCGGAAGTTAAATCTCGCGGAAGAATCGACCGGTCAATGGACACGCACGCATCTTCTCGTGACCCTAGCGCGTATACATATATACATATACTATTTCGTGCTTCATTAACGGCGAGTCGCATCGATGTCGTAATAATTATCGATGGGAAAAATTCGGATGTCCACAATGACAACGATGTGCCGAGTCGTGGGAATTGTTGTTGTTGTTGTTTGACTCTGTCAGTGGAGTGGACTGTGTGATTGCGATATTGGATGCGCGTGTGTTTTGTGCTGATGTCACGGTGAGATGAAATATGGAGAAGGTGTATAGGAGGGAGGGCGTTGAAAGTGGTGAAAATGATCCTGTATTAGATTACTGATAAAAAATGGTTGTGGATAAGCCGTTTTAAAGGATAATATGTTACGATGAAAAAATTAAGGCTTTAAATTTAAATTTTATAATTTTTATTATTGAATATGTAATATTTATCTTTTATGGATCAAGAAAAGGATTGCTTCATGATTAAGTTGTATAATGGTATTTCGTAACTGTTCAAATAGCTGTGATGTTGAATATGGTCAACTAAATAGGTTTTGGTACAGAATAATATAGATATTGTAACACTGTCAAACTTTACGTAAATAAATATGTTAGCTATAAAGGAATCTATCTTTACATGAAAAATCAAAAGGTCCTGATACTTGGATAGAAAATATTTATTAGCTTTAGTGGTAAAATTTAGGATATAAACAGTTATTTAGACAATAATATCAAATACGTAGAAAACCATGTCAAATTTATTTAAGTAAAAACTATACTCACATTAAAATTGTATTAACAAAAGCAATTAATGTAGTAGGAGAAATAATTTTATTGCAATCCCTGCTAAAGCTGATTTACATTCCACATCTTTAGATCATGGACATTTTTTGCTTGAATTAAATTTAAAATCTATTTTTCTTTTGAATTCCAAACATTATATTATAGTCCATTCATATTAACATAAACCCAGTTGCATGAAATTCCGATAAATTAATACTCACTTTTCTTAATAAATCCTCGCTCAATCTCGATAATCATTTGTAATCCTTAAAAAGTATCATCGATCCCCTCCTGTATACATGCGCCTATATATCGGAAAATCCAGCGGCGTGTGTACGCTCGGTTAATGTTAATAGCGCGAAGGAGGGCGCGCGGCAACACAGCGTTCTCTCTCTCTCTCTCTCTCGCGCGCGCTCGCTCGCGCGCCCCTTTCTCGGTGAGTTAGGGCTTCCTGGGGGCTTTCCTCGCCGGCTAATGGCGAGGGAGGAAATATCAAAACTCGTCGCGCGCGCTCGCTCGCGCTCCTAGAGTGTAAACTTTCGGAGCGAGGAGGAGGTAGGAGAGAGAGAGAGAGAGAGGGAGGGAGGAAAGTCCTCCGCGAATATCCTCGGCTGATAAATCTTGTGAGGGAGCGAGAAAGAGGGAGGGATGAGGACAGGAGAGTTTTTACTTCTTCGAGTTTTAGTTTGAATTTGAAAATAACGAAGTTGCTGAGGAGGAGGAGGTCATGGGAGGGGAAGGGTTGATGCGAGGGAGACATGCGAGATTAATGGGGAAATCGTGCCTGGGATGGCTGAGGGAGAGAGTAAACGTCGATTTGCATAGGGGGTCGGTTAATTAACGATCATTTTTATTGCTCGACTATGAATTGGAATTTCTTGGAAAATGGAAGAATAATGAATGTGTTATTTTAATATAGGGAAAAATGAGAGATTTTCATTTTGAAGGGTGTACGTGAGAGCAAATTTTAGTTGTTGATTACTAAATCGTTAAAGAACAAAAAAAATAGTAATTCAGACGTATTTATTAAGAAACCAAAAACTCATTTAAAGTACTAATAATGCGAATACTTGAGTAAGTATAAACTTTTACGCAGAGCTTGGTATCCTTCGATTCAAAAGACAGATACCATCATATGTAACTTGATTCAGTTGATTCAATACTTAACCACAGCACTCCATCTGATACTATTACGTTAAAAATATTTACAATACCATAAAAAATGCTAGTGTTTACCAACATGCATGCATGTATTAAGAGTACATTTAGAAAAAGTAAAATTTATGCGCTGAATAAATGTAATTACCATTTGTCACGAAAGCAGTGCGCTCGCTGCATTCAACAGGTTCGCTCGTCTCTCGCGAGCAGCATTAAAGAGAGAGTTTGTTCACGTGTCTTTTCTGGCAACGTTATAAACTTTCGAAACCAAACGTCTCAAGTCTAAGGCGGCAGCGGCAGCGGCGGCGGCTACTAAGAGCACTAGTGCAGCAGCGCTCGGCCAGTACATCCTTATGTTCTTTCGCACGCGATTTTCGGCTCTTTCAGCCGGCTCTAATGGCCCTCCCCCATCTTCCCGGCCTATTATGATAATTTATTTGTATAGCCAGTGAGTTATGGTTAGTGAGATTTCACTTGTTAACGATTCAATTTCAGGATGGAGGATTAAAAGGGTTTCGTTTGTTTGAATTTCGTATGGGTTTTTAGAGGATTCTGATGGCGTCTAATTTGGAATGTAGATTTGACGAGAAATCTGTTGTCTGTTGATGTTTGTTTCAGTTTCCTGCATGGATTTAGAAAAATTTTCCTACTGGAGAAAGTTTGTCTGCGGGAAAGATTTTCGATTTCTTCATCAGTATTTTATTTCTCGCATGTTTCAACAAATCTTGCAGTCTATCTAATAATTTTGACCATCCATGTTATTCTAGTTTAGATGAATATTTAAGGTAAGATGTAGGAATATATCAAAAGGAATCACTTTTTAATGTTTTCAGAACTTCTAGCTATATGAAAACTAAACTACCTACAAGGAGGCCATCGGGCTTTCGTGATGTATTACCAATATAATTTTTAGGCAGATAGAATTTTTCATATAGTTTTTCCAAATAGAAGAATTTTATCTTACCATTCATTATTGGTAACACTTAAGTTATGCTAAATCTAGTATATGCAGTAACGTAAGCTTTTATCGAGTACACACATCGACGTTTTTACATTATTGTGAATTACTGTTATTGTTTTAGTTATAACGTTCTTTTCTAAAAATTTAGAAACAAGTACCCCCAAACCATTTAAATGCCTAAAGATTTGAACATACAAACGCCACAACTATACTTTTACCTTCAAATCCAATCCCTTAATCTTCCATACAATTGCTCACCGTATTCATTCAACAATCAAAATCCACACAATCACGGGAAAGTGCAAACAAACATTACCCATGAGCCATAGACCAGCAACCACCCCGTGCAATCGGCACCGAACCCTGTTATATTCGCTTGTACACCCGTATATATACACCACTCGCGTGATTTAATTTGCTAGAATTAGGGCACACGCGCGCGCGCAACCTAACCCGCCCCGATGATACAACCGCGCCCCGCTATTAATATCAGTTAACGAGCCGATATGATCGTTCGCGTTAACCGAAGAGAGTGGGAGAGAGAGAGAGAAAGAGAGAGAGAGGGACTATATACCATATTATAGCAGGCGTCGTAACCGTCGACGACGACGTGTGTGCCCCCCATTGATCGTCTCGAGTTCGGCTGAGTCACGGACACGCGCGCGCGCGCGCCTGGTAGTTGTCGTAGTAGTGGTAAAGTCCATCAAGCATTTTCACACGAGCAGAGGGGGGGCCCAGCGAGGGAGTCGCGCGCACACGGAGGTGTGAAACGTAGAGTAAATTAATCCAATTGCCGGTGTGAGGTTTTGGTTGGATATGGTGTTAAGGTGGTGGAGTTTGACTTCTGTGAAATTGCTGCGCTATGAGTGCTTGGGGATATAGGTGATTGGGAATTTTTCGAGTTTTGGTATATGGAAGGAAGTTGAGGAATAGAATTTCAAAGATGACAGTTGAGTTGATCGAAGATTCTTTTCATAACGAAGTGTTATTATTGAGCTGCTTTTCTTTATTAAATTTTAATGAATAGCGAAAAATTTGTGTGTTTTAAAATTGTAATACATTTTGTTGTGTACGTTACAAAAAAATACTGATAAATGATTAGCTCGTTATGAATCTCATTAGTTTCGAAACTCATTTGAAAATTTAAAAAAAGTTGTAGTAGTATAAAAATGAAATATCTATGTTTTCGTTGTTATTTTAGTCTTTTATCGCATTATAAATTAGATTTCTTACGAACGTTACAGATTATGAAGTTTTTGTGACAGAAATATAGATGAAAAAGACTTTTTAAAATAAAACCGTCTTCCTTTTATTTTGCAATCCATTTTTTAAATAAACTCGTATTTACGATCCTTCAACCCATATCTATACACTCTCTATTTGTTTTTATCGCCACAATTAATCACACCAGTACGCCTACCACCGTCACCCGGGCAAATCAACCTCGTTTAATTGAATGCGCTCAAAAATCATTCTCTCTGCGCCACTTTTCATCCCCCGATTGTCCACTGCCGATACAGCCCTTTCGATTTTTCCACTCTCCTGCGTTCTCATATACATACATATACACCGTATACCATATGTATATATATACACCCGCTCGTCATATCGTTCTGGCAATCTGAATTATTGTTGCAGATAGGCCATGCCAGCCAGGCGTTCGCTTGATTATCGAGGCAAGGGGGCCACGCGCGAGCGTGCGACAGAGACAGCGAATTCGCGTTCGATTCGCATACATACATACATGGTATACGTATATATAGGAGAGGAGGTAGGCGATCTAGCACGCATTGCATACCGATACCAATGGCCGATAGGAGGATTATCTCTCAGCGATCTTGCTCCCTCTCTCTCTCTCTCTCGCTGAGCGGCCAGATTCTCTTAGGCATTCATATATGCATGCGCCGTTCGTTCGTTCGTTCGGAGGGCACGCGCGTATGTACGTGCCCATGTACGTGCATTAGACTTGCATGCCATGCGGTAAGGCAAGGCGCGAGTATATGTATGTATGTGTGTATGGAAGGGTGGGTTAAAAGAGAGAGCGAGAGAAAGGTATATATGGTACGCGCGTGTAAGAGGGGTATAGGTATACCATGTCGGTAGGACCTCGTTCACTGACCCTCTAAATAATAACTCGTGATTTTGGCTTCTTCGGCTGTCGGGTGGATTTGAGGATTGTAGTCGGATAGTGAGCGCTGGATAGGGTTATTATTGCTATACGGAGGTGGATTTCGAGGAATTCAGGGAGTTGATGTCTGAATTTAGATGGTACTTCTATTTTCATAGACATATAATAAATCATGGAAGATATGTAGCAGTTGTTGCTTGTTGGTAGCTTACTTCATTGCCTTTTCATTTGTTGAATAGTCTACAGCGTTTTGAAAATATATGTAGTGTTGTTTTAAAAATCAGTTCTTATAGTTGTTGATGGCCACTAAATAAATGAATGCCTTACATCACTATTGACTTTTTGTTTGTTACTTCAGGTGATCTTATTAATCTGCGAGTAAAAAGTATTTTAAATAAACCTTTAAAAAAAGTATATTTTAAGCAAACCTTTTAAAATTTAAATTTTACCAACCGACAGATTTTTAAAAATTTTAGCTTATCTGAATATTCAAATTACCTATATGTAAATACGAAGCTGATATATTTCTCGTTAAACTAGTCTCAAATATAGCAACCCTAAGAATCAGCAAACCCAAATCTGATCCATTTCTCCAGTTCAGTCCAAAATTACCTTCCTCGCTGCTGTTGTTCGCACCACAAATCAGCCATTAAACTTCTCCACAACCATTACTACCGTAATACCAGCAGCCAAAACCTCACCGACGTTTTCGTCGTTTCAACTTCGCTTACGGCTTCAAAGATTGTAACTAACGAGGCCCAACTTCGGAGGCAACTTTTCGGAGCGTATCGATATGTTTTTTGCATGAGCCAGCGCCAAAAAGCGGAGGGTCAAATTTTCGCGGTGTGCTGCGCTGTATAGTCACTAATGAGCGACGCTATGCTTTCTCTCTCTCTTGTACCCAACCAACCAAGCGACCCAAACCTCACCTCGAGAAGTTAGCTATATGCGCTCACGGACGCGTGGCACGCGAACCTGATTGACTTGTAGATGAGGCGACAGCCGATATACGAACCGCTAGTCCATGGGGACTTTGCATGCCTTCCCTATCTCTGTGTACAAGAGTGGGTACACACACCATGGGGTAAGGTGTACCAACGATGAGCGTGTTTACAGGCAGTGAGTGCGTGTGGAGGTGCGGGTGAGTTATTTTTTTTTTATTTTTTTTTTAATGAAGTGGTGGCTTTTTTGTATGACTGGATAGATATAGCTTGTACCAGAGTCGATCGTTGTTGCCGGTCGCGTTATAGATACGATGTATGATGTATGTCTGTGTGTATATAGTACATTGTTGCGCGGAATCGTGTAATATATATGCGCGCGTAATTTACAATATCGGTGAATTGATGCATATTAATGTATACGACGTTGAAGTTACAGTATCTTGACACCGATATCGGACCTATACACAAACGGTACAATATATGGTATATCCACAAATCAATAATTATTATTTCTACTCCAATAGTATAATTCCATATTCGTAACGATCAATATATGCAACGCCATTGCCATGCTAATCTATATCTTTGACCATCTATACTTCTGGAATTGCGCATTTTTCTTTTTAATCTCTTTTCATCTAAGTCTCTGTTGATTTTGCAAAACTGATTGCTTTAGTCCACTCCACTGCTGCTACAATATCGAGCTATCTAGTTAATTAATCTCCTGTGACCATGGGCTACTATGTGCGGTGGGAAAAACGGGACGGCTAGATTTCGCATTCGCGTTCTCTGTCTCATCGCGGCGATCTGAGCGTAACGCATAATGGGACGTCGCGCGTATATCACAGAGATGTCATTGTGGCTGTTGTTAGGTGATCGGTTTACGAATGCGACAATTTGACGCACGTTTCGGGTACTCTAGAGTGCTTAACTGTTATATTTAGTGGTTTGCGGTATACTTTCGTTGGAGACTTGTTTTTTCTAGTCTATTTTCTAATTTTTATTTTTAGACGGTGTAGTGGAAACCGTGTCGTATTACTTGAAATATAGTCATATGTATTTAAATAAATTAAGAGCTCATTTTATTTCATTTTCAATGACAATAACTATATAGCGTTGAAATAAATATTAAAATTCAATAATTATTTAAAAAAAGCTCAAAATAAGTTTCTTTTTCCTAGTGGAAGCTTCCTGGTAGGCAAAAATAAAACGTTATAGAAATATACTTTAAATCATCTTCAATTAACATGTACTATTTTTTTAAATGTTTGTTTGTTTGTTTGTAGTATCATTTATTAACGCTCTAGGAAATATCCCTTTAAGTGCGGACTTAACAAGAAATACATAGTATTTGACAATTTGATAGTGCAGTTGTATGTGCAGATTACAAACATTTTTAAAAAAAAGAAAAAAATATTTACATTAAACTAAAAGATTACACGAACAATATGAAAAGTGATCTTCTTATTTTCATCAAGACAAGCGTTGTACGACTATGGTACAAATGATTGTATATGAGCGTTGTGTGTATGTGTGTGTGTGTTCAAAGGTATATGAATACATATATAACATGTTTATTCCCTAAATTACTGATTAAAGTATAATGTATTTTAAATTAGAAACATTCTTGACATAAGAGATTGATTAAGTATAATTATGGACTTATCCCATGCGATCAGTTACCTCACATTTCATTAAAAAAAAATTCTTCATCCCCATTTAAAAATCTACCCTTAATTCTGACTCATACCCCATCTACCGTCATCCTTCCTCAATCCTAACTCTCCACACACCACCCGCAATTCCACCCTTACCGACAACTGCATCCACCTCGACACCCTCTCTTCCTCATCCTCGACCGTTACACCATCACCCTACTCTATCCCACTACGATCGATTTACCTTCCACCCTCAACTTATCCACCGAGTTTCAGTCACGCACACCACCTTCCACCCTCTCCACCCCACAGATCTCGGTGCGCTTGCACGCAATCGCAGGAGCACCACCACTACCGCCGCCGCCGCCGCTGCCGCGTCATATTGATTCGGGCGCGCGGGGGGGTGTCGCGCTCGTCGCTTGAGAAGGGGGTCGCTCGCTCGCTCGCTCTCTAGCCTGCCCCCACCTACGTAGCGAGCAGTAGTGCGTGCGCGCGTAGTAGCGTAGAGCTCGCACGCGGGGCGCCATCGCCGTCGTCGTCGTCGTCGTCGTCTTGGAGCCCGCACGCGCGCGCGGGCCTCCCACCGCTTGTGATAGTACACACCACCCACACGGTCTATTCGCGCAGAGTCCAGGATGTAAGTGAGTGAGAATTGGTGAGATATCGAAGAAGAAGAAGAAGAGGCAGAGGGAAAGACGACGACGACTTGCAATCACTCTCTCTCTCACAAACATTCGCAGTGGGCGTACACGCGGACGGAGCATATTCGACTGTGCACATCACACGCTCGCGCGCTCCGTTGTCTATATATACAGATATAGAAAGAGAGAGACAGGGAGTAACAGGGAGTAAGAGAGAGCGAGAGAGAGAGAGAGGTGAGCGAGATAGTGAGACGAAGGGGGCGGCGTGCGCGCGTGTGTACACATATATGCGCGCGGAGCAGCGGCGGCGGCGGCAGCGGCAGCGCGGGCGGCTGTCAGTGGTGGCGCTGAATAGGCGTAGCGGCAGGAGGCCGACGAGCTGAGGCGCGACGAGGATCACCACCACGGCGGTGGTGGCGGCGGTGGCACCTACGACGACGAGGAGCAGCTACTGCTCCTCCATCCCGACACTCCGCAGCAGTCCTCCTCATCATCCCATCATCACCACCATCATCACTCGGGCTCCTCCTCCTCCCACCACCATCCCCATCACCACCAGTCGTCGTCGTCGTCGCATCACTCGCACCACCACCACCACCACCGTCACCAGCAGCAGCATCACCAGCAGCAGGCCAGCGGGGGCGGCAGCTCGCATCATCAGCGCCGCTCGAGCAGTGGCGGCGTTGTCCCGGAGTGCTGCTGCTGCTGCTGCAACCCGCGCTGCTGCTGCCGCTGCCGCGCGGGCGGCCGTAGCAGTAGCAGCGGAGCCCTCGCCGGCGGCTGTGGCAGCGCTGGGGCAGGCGGCTGTTGTAGCAGCGGCAGCGTTGGCGGCGGTTGCTGCCACGCCAACAGCGGCGCCGGGAAGATGGTCATGATGGCCGGCGGCGCCAGCGCTGCGGGTGGCGGCGGTGCTGCGGGTAGTATGGACGAGCACGAGCGCAAGGTCGTCGTCGAGTTCTGCCACCTGCTCGAGAAGAGCAAGCAGCTGTTCAACGGGCTGCGCGACCTGCCACAGTACGGGCACAAGCAGTGGCAGGCCTACTTCGGCAGGACCTTCGACATCTACACCAAGCTCTGGAAGTTCCAGCAGCAGCACCGGTGAGTCATACGTGTGTGTGTGCGTGTGTGTGCCTGCGTGTCTGTATGCGTGCGCGCGTTGGGTTGTCTGCCTCGCGGGGGTGAGACTCTCCCTTTCTCTGTCTAACAAGTCGCCGTCGTCTCGCTTGTTTTTTTTCCCTCCTCTCTTCTTTCCCTTGCCCGTGTATGCGTGGCTGTCTGTGTGCAGCGCAGCGAGCTTTTTCTCGCGCTGGCTCGCCGTATAGCTCGAGGGGGAGAATTTTTGTGTATTGTGGCGTGCAGGGAAAGAGAAAGAGAGAGAGAGAGAGAGAGAGAAAGAGCCAGCCAGCGTTGTTGTATACACACACTCGTCGGCGCGAGTGAGCGCGCGGGGGTTGCTCTGGCGCTGCACTGCAACACAACGTGTGCGTGTTTCGCTTTGTGCAACGAGCAAGGTTTCGTCGGATTCTCTTCTTCCTCTCTCTCTCTTTCTCTCTCTTCCCTTTTCTCCTGCACGGCAAGGGCGTTATTATCAAGCGATACGGGACGCGAGCAAAAGAGAGAGAGAGAGATTTTCTCGTAGGCAGTGGCGAGCGAAAGTCGATAGGCTCGCTTGCGCGGGCAAAGGGGGAGGGGGGGGGGGCGGCCTGCCGCGGGGGGGTGTGAGAAAAGGGGAGTAGGTTGCATCAGTTGCACGGCACGTATACACAGCTGGCCGCGCGGGTGAATTTTTTGGGAGTCTGCCCAATTCCTCGGGATATTTCATATCGCCCGCTCGTGCGAACATACTCACATACACGCGCAAGTGCGCGAGCGCGCGGAAATTAGCATATTTGCACGCGCGCGCGCGCGCTCACTCGCCGAAAGTGGGTTTATATACATGCTACGAGGCTAGCGCACACAGGCGGTTATGAGCCTTTCGCGGATTACGGTTGCATTTCGAATTCGGCCCTTTTGGCTCTTTGTAGCTCACCCTCTTTTGCACATTGTGGAAACGAGTGGGAGTGAAATTTTTTGTTGAGGTTAGAGAAGAGAGATAGCGTTGTAGCGAGTTATGTATGGCTGATGTAGATTGAGAGAGTTAGGTATGTGTGAGAAGTATTTTGGGAGTTGTTGCAGGGTGGGGAACATTATCGAGATGGTCCGAGATTTTAGGGGATGGATTTTGTATATTTTGGAAATGCGGTGTAGGGGTGAATTGTAGGGTATAAAGTTACAAACGCGCGAGATAAAATGTTGGGATTCTTTGGATGGATTGATGGTACAAGAAACTGAAGTTTTATTGTGTGTATTTTCAAATTCAAAAAAATTCTCGTTATGACAATTTGAATGCTTTTTTACTTACAATTTTCATTAAAATTATAATAGCAATAGCTATGGATTTTTTCATTAGTTGTAGAAGAATTATAAAGTAAACTTTAATCCAGCTCAATTTTTGTGAACCATAAATTATTAATCATAATTGAGAGTAATTGTAAACCGTATATGAAAAAAAATCTCTAAAACCTTTTTAACAAAACGTTTTGGAGCAGCGTATATTCCGAAGCTTTTCATAAAAAAAATTTAATCCGAATTCAATTGCATATTAAAATTCTTATGATGAAAGAAATATTCTTATAATTATTTTTCACCACCCAACAATAATTAGAATTTAATTACTTTGAATTACAATAAGTTAATTCACATAAGAAAACAATCCATTAATCTAGCAAAATAAATCCCTAATACATAAACAGCAAAACCCAGGCATTTATACTACCCCAAAAGCCAGCCTAACCTATCCTCTTGTAGCTTCCCCCATCCTCTGCTATCCCGCCCATTCACCACTCATCCCGGCTTCGAATCATCAAAAGAAACATTTTTCAACGTTTTAATTCTTCTCTCTCTCTTCTCCTCGGGAGAAAACCGACTCCTCGGCAGACCCCAAACTTAATCTCTCCCTCTGCACTTTCTCGCTCTCTCTCTCTCTTGCTCCCACTCTCTCTCTCTCTTTTTCCCACCCTCTTGCTTTACTTCGACAATACCTTCGCTCGCACGCGCGTTTACTTTTCACGACGACGACGACGACGACGATGGTGACGACGGGGACGACGAGCCTCCCCCATGCTCTATCTCGCGTTTCTTCCCGTTCGAGGGCCGCCGCCTTCTTTCTTCTCTCTTCGTCGTCGTCGTCATAGTCGTCTCGAGACTCTCCCCCACCCCCTTCTCTCTCTCTCTTGGGGGGGGGGGGGCGCCAAGGGGGATGACGTGTCGGCGGAGCTGGCGGCGGCAGAGTCACGAGTTTTACGCGAGGGCGCACAACTACGACGACGGCGACGCCGAGCCATGTGATCGGAATACGAGAATTGAATTGAACGCGACTAGCGTATAGGGATACGTGTACGTAAGGGGATGCAGCGGGGGGAGGAAGAGAAAGATTTTTTGATTTATGAGTGTGACGCTGCCTGATACGGCTTTCCCTGGTGATTGTGGGAAGGGAGGGGGGGGGGCAATTAGGGAGGAGAGAGAAGTGTTTGTTTCAAGGAAGAGAATTTTTTTTCGGGTGGTTAGGGATGGGTTGTTAATGAAAGATGTAAATACGTGGTTATAATTAAGGGAGAGATTAAGTCGTCTGTAGGTGTTAATGTAGAGTTAAAGATGATTAATTATTAAAAGTTTTATTTAATTTTGTGAGTTTGGAGTCAATTTATTTTACTCTGAATCCATTAACTAAAATAATTCATTTATGTTGATGATTTATTCGTCTGTAAATGGAATAAACAAAATAGTTGTGTTGGCGAATAATTTATATTGTCGTAAATTTTAGTCGCATGCGGTACTACATTGATACGTCCCGATGAATATTGAATTTATCAGAGATTTTTCACTTCTATAAATGGTATTGTCGTATAGCACCGTGGTGAAATTGTTTTAACTGAAAATTGTGTTTGTTTAATTATAGAATTAATTGAAGAATGTAATTTGGTATTTCTGCCTGGCGTTAGTGGGTCTGCTATAATTATATATAGTACACATTAATTTATTCAACAGCTACGAGAAAAAAGCATTCATACGTATTCAAAAATTTATGCAAATGTATCAATATTAGAACGTTTATAACGGCGCATAAAAGAGCGCAGTAAAGTGTACATGCGATAGGAGGCAAACAATAAATCGATTTTCCGCCGTATATATATGTAAAACCGTAATGAAGCAAATGTAACCATATTGGCCATTTCAACCAATTGAGAATAATATTGTCTCTCAAGAATGAATATTCATCGGCTCTCTTTTATTTCTGTGGACGGAAGTTTCTCGCCGCATTCTGTAAGCAGAGTAAATAAATCCGCAATAGGAATAAAGAAGAAATTCTTGAACGGGGGAGGGGTCGAGGGAAAGTAACGTGTCGTGCGCACAAGGAAAATCGATGAAATGATAAATTCATAATTATTTTTGAAGACTCTATAGCAATAGCCTCCATGATTCGACGAATGGCGTGAGCTAAATCATTACTGCTGAAATATTCAATTCTTCGAATGGAGATTTACAGGCGTTTTAATATATGTGAATTAATCATGACCGAAGAAAAATAGTACATTAGCGAATATTTTGATGGTTCAGAAGATTTTTCGTTTGCATGATACTAGAGCTTAAAATTATTCGGCGCTTTCATTGATCTTTTTTTTTCTTCGAGAAAAGTTCTATTCCATGTACTATTTTTGTTATTCATTAATCTCCACAATGATAAGATACTCGCACTGAATAGTTAATTAGAGTTTTAACGTGGCGCACCCCAAATTAATTGGTTAGTTGCTATTCAATAGAATTTAGTGCATTGGACGTAATCATGTGTAAATTAATGTAGTTATCTAGTAATTGGAAAAAAAACTTTCATGCAAATAATTTAGTATCACTGCGAGATCATTCCATTAATGATTAATAAAAACAGATAAATCATAAAATAATGACTAGACGAAAAAATAACTATTCTCATATAGTATTATCAGATTTATTTTCCTATTAATCACTGAAAACGTACATACATTCATTAGATCATCAACACTGCTTATTCAATAAAAATCCCAGCCACTATTCGCCTCTCTGAAAATTCAATCCAACTCACCATTTATACACAACTCCTCAATATCTTAATTCCCATAATCTGAAGATCCCGGAAACTCGCAAATCCCTCTTTCTTCATCTTCTCTCGACGCATGAAAAAATCATTTTCACGTTTCTATTTTAATATCTCGCGCGTCTGCTGCTGCTGCTGCTGCTTCTTCTTCTTCTCCTTCTTCTTTCTAGCAACTCTCTCTCTCTTTTCTCTCGTCTTCTGTTCACTCTTCTCTCTTGGCTCCCTCACTTCAGCCCTCCTCGAGAAAAAAGTTGAGGGAGAGTGAGTGAGAGCAAGAGAGAGAGAGAGAGCGAGCTAGCAAGCACCGAAGGGAAAAAAATGCGAAAAATGCGAAAGTTATCGGGCGCGCGTCATCAGCCAAAGACACGCGTTGAATCGCTGATGAAGCAGCCGCCGCCACTATACCGCTGCTGCTGCTGCCGCCGACGCCGTGCCGGCTCACCGTTACGTCTCTCCCTCCCCCTACACGCACACGCCCTACCGCCCATTGGCAAAGGACGCACGTTACTTCCTGTCTAAGATTTCGAAGATTGATTCTCTTTCTCTATCCTGCGGACGCCTTGGCTGGCTTCCGAGGGAGGATCGGCTTTCGCCGCGTTTTTCGAATTTCGCTTTTTTCCTATATGTCTCTCTCTATATATATACATACACAAGCGGTACGGCGCGCAGGGGTGATTAGAGAAATTCTTGTGAGGGTTCATCCAGTCACGCTCGAGCGTTAATAAAGGATGCGCATGTTTTTGCCACGGGAGGTTTCTTTTGCGCGGACCGTATAGGGTGGGTGAACATGAGCGCCGAAACACTTAGTCACGAGTGAATTAGGCAAGCAGCGCGTGGGTGTGGGAGGACTAACTTTTAAAGGGATTTCAATCGGGTGCGTATATGTGGTATGGGAGAGGGAAGAAAGAAGTTTGAAAGAGGCGAATAATTGATGATGCTGAATAATTAAATGATCGGAGAATCGGTGGTGAAATCTGGAAACGAGGTTATTTGTTTACGCGCGAAGGCCTTTTAATGCATGATTTATGGTCTTGTTAAGCTTGCATGGTGGAATAACGGATTCGGAGTCTTTTAATATATATTTGGGTTTTGAAGAAATAGAGAAAACTGATAGCGCAAATCATTGCATTTAATATTTTTTCGTTTTTAAAGATAATTCGTTTTGTAGATTCAGCACTTTTTGGTAGTAACTCGGTTCTAACTAGTAAAGAAAAAAGTCGATAAGGTAAATTTCTTTCAAAATATTGTCGACTCATTATACTTTTTGATATAAGGTTGTAAATTTTATATGATGGATTTATAAAAAAAGGGAACTAATGGGGCGTAATATATTTTTATTAAAAACATTAGTATGTTTCACATTGATATAATAATTTTAATGATTATTACTTTGATCATTATCATGAATAATTTAATATAACGTAAATGCATTGAAATTATCAAGCAACAACGAAAAACAATGTATTCACAATACGCAAGCAATTTAATTTTCATGTTTTAACACCGTCGTATAGTCTTAATGTGATGGAATGTTTATGCGAAGAATTTATGTATTTTCGATGCATCACTGTGTGTTACTAAAACAAAGTAGCTCTCCAGTGTGCTATACGCTTCGTAATAATGTATATCTATGTGAGCTGAAGTGTTCAAATTTGGGTCGGGTATCGAATGTAGATCAAAAGCATTTTGTCCGAGCTGACTTCAGAAAATTGCTGCGGCCAATTATAAACGCTATATTATGATGAATATGCTTTTAGCACAGTTATTATGGTTAAGACTCGCTTGTTTTATAGATCGAAGATTCCGGGATAGCTTCTTTTTGTTCGTCAAGAAAGTCTGATTTATAAAAATCGAAACGCTATTGACATGTTGTTTTGCATTACCGTTGATGATGCAAATTCGTAAGAAAAGTAATATTTCAACCATAGTTGTTATATGTTTTCTCTCGACACCGCTGTGTTTGCAAAAGTTTGTTATGCAGTCTGATGGATAGTTGGTAAAAATGGGGCGATCTACATTTGAGCGCGGGCAAATTTCCAGCAAAATCGCGTTAATATAAAAACAGTCTCATCTCTGAGTTGAGCGTTAGTAGGTTAAAATTTCGCTTGTGTAATTGTGAGAATTTATTTAATGATAAAAACATCTTAAATGAAAATTAAAGATCGTAATAGCGAACATTTTTATATTAACATTGAGTTTTTTTCCTACTGCCGAATGTATTTATTTTTCAATTTACAAAATTGCAAAAGAGATCTTCGACATTTTCTTGAAAATACTTTTTCGTTAATTCTTCCTTAGTTATGATAAGTGATATACAATAATGGTATTCGTTTTACCTTGAGTAACGTATGTTTTTAATCCTAAATTTAAAAAAGTATATTTTACTCTACTGTCATTAATTATAACCAGATAATTCTCTCAATCTCGGTTTATTGATTTAGCTGTCTATTTGGGTACAACGCCTACAATATTAAACTTAGAATACCAACGATTCCAAGTTTATCCGAAATAAATCGATTAACAATGCGGAATACTGTTGAAAACCGCATAACATTTAAACCAATACTCAATGTTTTCGCCACATTATCTACTAAAATGATGTTATCAAAAAAAAAGATACTTTAATACTTGCTATACGAGAAACCATTAAATTATCAATTTTCTTCGCCTCTGATTGCAGGGCCATTCTGGACAGCAAGTACGGCCTGAAGCGCTGGCAGATCGGCGAGATCGCAAGCAAAATCGGCCAGCTGTATTACCACTATTACCTGAGGACGAGCGAGACGAGTTACCTGCACGAAGCGTACTCGTTTTATGCAGCGATACGGGGCCGCGCGTATTACAGCCGCGCGGCCAAGGAGGACAGGAGCGATCTCATGGTAAAAAAGCTTAGGTACGGTCTAGCCAGTTCTTCTTTCAATGTCATTCGTTTTGTCCGTTTCTTTTACTTTTTTTTTTTGACGTCATTGAAAATCAATGGTGTGGAGTGAAATTTTTTGTCAAAATGTCGATGATATGGATTAAATATTTAAAATTTTGGATTATTGCACATTCATATACTACATTGTAATTTAAAAAGTTATTGTTATAATGAATAGTTCTTTCATTGAATAATAATTAACAACTAAAATATGTTTTCATAAAATTATTGTTCCGGTTTGATTTTGGATAAGAAAAATTTCGCTTTAGAGTGTTTGAAAAGCTTTGCTTTTGTCGTATATGTTATTTTCGTGTAAACAGTACATTGTACTTTAGTTGTAAGCTTATGCTTGATGTTTATTCAGAAATATGTTCTGAAGTATAGTATTTTGGGCCGTCTTTATGCTTACAGTGAGATAAAATGAAAGAGCCATTTTATCATTCTGATAAGAGTCTGCATTACAGTGCTCCTACATTTAACTGCAGTTTTCAGTAAAAAAAAGTACTTACTTTAATGACATGTACTAATTTGTATTTAAGCTTTGTAGAAACTGTTTTTCAAAAATAAATATTCTTTTGTCATGGATATTAGATGCTTGAACTGTTCCACATTGGGAAAGAAATTTTTGAAAGTAAATAAAACTAGGTTAAGAATATATTTTGCAAAGCTTTTATATGCCCAGCTATCTGTTTGTATTATAAAAGTTAGTCAGACTTACTTTTTAATAAGACATTAGCTACATGTACGCAATAAAAAAATTAACTTTTTTAATGTCCAATAAAAGTTTACTCGCAGCTGGCGCTTATTTACTTTTGAAAGTTTCTTCCAATAATTTCATTTCTTAAAACTAATTGAGAGATTATTGAAAGATATAAAGATTATTTAGATACTTTATAATAAGTTGATTTTTCTTGTGACAAGGAGTAACTGAATTGGGAATCTAATGAAGGAGAAAATATAATGAAGATTTTTTAATGACAAGTTCTTAGTTAGGCGGCGGTGTCACAGAAGACAAGCACGCCATAATTGGCCTCAGATTCTCTTGTATATTACTATAGGCTAATGAGATTGGAAAAGCTACTTAATTGTTTGGGAGATTAGATTTATAAAGACAAATTGAGTTCAAAGTTTATATGAAAATAGTCCAAGTACAATCATGATTCATCTAAAATTGAATCACCATCTTTTGACGTACATTTAATTTTCTGATTTCCCAGTACTCGTTAGTGATTTCGTAGGCTCTATGACGTTAGCCACTATCTTTTTAAATACCAATATAAACAAAAGTATAATGATTCACAAGAATTTTCATTATTTTTACATTAAAACCTTATAGTACTTTCTGATTTTCCATTTTCATTTGATTCAATAAAAATAGTTTACATAGAAAATGTAATGTAAAACGTAATAGTTTTTTATATTTATAGCAAAGGTGATTGAATGTACAAAGCATTTCATAAAATATAGAATAAATTCATTCATATATGTTTCCGACAATATAACGCAAAAAATTTGACTAAGCTATTGATTAAAAGTAATAAAGAGATGATAAAAACGATTATAATTGCATTAGTGTTAACGTTTCATCTCTCTCTCTCGAAACATATAGGTACTACGCCCGGTTCATCGTGGTATGTCTGCTGCTAAACAAGATGAAGCTCGTGCGCGAGCTGATCCAGGAGCTGGACGCCCAGATCGCGGACTACAGCAGCACGTACGAGCCAGACGACCAGGTCGAGTGGAATCTCGTGCTCGACGAGGTAAAGGCGTTCGTGAAGGCCGAGCAGGCGGTGGCGGTCCATCATCCGGACACGAACACGCCGGTCGTGCTCACCCACAGGCTCGGTCCGCTCACCTCGCCGCCGATCGAGCGCTCGCCACCCATGTGCCTCTCTCTGCAGGAGATCCTCATCGTCGGCAACTGCGCCGATCAGGTAAGACGAGCGTCAACTTTTCTTTTCTCGTCTTAGTAAATTAATATTTATCTGCAAATTAATGAAATTCGAACGAAAGTTATATGAATACATGATGTTAAAAGAATATACAGTTAAAAGTAAAAAAGCAAGTGTTTCATGAAAATATTAAAATTTTTTAAGAATGGCTTTCAAAATATTTATATGAGGCGATGTTTTTAATGGAGTAACCTAGTTCGTATGTAGGAGTTTTTATTTTTCACGTTAAAATGTAGGTAGAGGTCGTTCAGTTACATTTACGAGACATTTTTATGATTGAAAGTACCATTATCGAGCTTAATTTCCTCATCAGAATAGTTTCCCTGATTACACGTACGTGTTCGCGGATATGACAGTGCGTCGATAAAAGCAAATCATATCGCTCAAGGATGATGAACAGTTTTGTAGAAATACATCGATTGAAGTCGAGAGAAGTAAATTTCAAAATGTCGAAATTATTTATAAAGCAAAAAATAGAGTGAAAATTATTATAACTGAAAATAATTTAGATAGATGGTATAAAATCATAATTTATTTAAAAAGTTTTACAATATATCACTCGCGAGATGGAAATAGAAAAATGTATTTGACATTAATTAACTGTAACAAATTTGTGTAATTAACTTTTCGTGCCGTAGGATTATTCTTAATAAATGATTGCTCATCACTTTGGAAAATTCAGATATTATTGATCAGTCAATTTCATTGACTATGAGCATTTTTTTATTTCAAACATAATTAGAACCGTCCGCAATAAAAAAAGAATATTATATCCATCATAAACTAAAATTAAAAACATGTTAAAAAATGAAACTCATTTGTTCAACTTTACATCATATCTATAATCACCACTTCTTTCCTCTCCTCCTCACAGGTGAAGTTTAGTGAGCTGTCGATGGACATGTTCAGGATGCTGCAGACCCTGGAGCGCGAGCCCCGGGACGACCCGAACCACCTGCACGACGCCTCGCCGGCGGGCCGCATGCCCTTTAGGCCAGGCCCTTATCCGGCTGAGAACGGCGCGCCTCGCCGCGACAATCCGCACAAGTATCTGCTCTACAAGCCGACGTATAGTCAGGTACAGGTGTTCCTTGCAAGTGGTTTCAAGGAGCTGCCAGCGAACGGCGCCCTTTTGCTCTACCTGTCAGCCGATGGATGTTTTTCCACTGTGAAGCGGCCTGAGGAAAGTGAGTGTGCTTTTGCCATATCGCTCGTTTCATAGAGTTTTTTGCGTGCTTTTTTTATTATTAATTCTCATTCAATATATGGATGGAGTGCGCTTTTGGCCAAGCTTTTGGTGGATTTTTATGGTTATGTATAGGGTGGGCGCGGGCGCTTCGGCTGAGTTTATATAGATATATGATAGGGTTGAGATGTAAATCGTTCGATTTTACTTTTTTGAATACATAATGTTTGAGTAAAGTAGAGAGAATTAGAAAGAGAGAAGAAAATTGTAGATTATATGTATTTGATAATAGAAGTTTGATGAGTTTGATCGAAGAATTTAGTTGGAAAGAAAGTTGGAAGATTAAAATGGAATTGGTATATAGTAATTTTGAGGTACAAAATGAAATCTCAACTTGAGGCATAAAGAATAATTTTATTAGAGAACATGTGCTCTAAGTAGAAAACTTATCGAGTTAGTGTTCACGATAGGTAATTCAATTAAGATATTATTTAAATTTATAAAGATAATATTAGTAATATTTAAAGCGTAGAGATTTTAGTATAGACAAGGAAAATAATAACAATAATTAAAACCTACTTGACATTAAAAAGTAGAACATTTTTTTAAAAATATTTATTGAACTGATAAAATAATTTTTTTTTAACAGATGGAAATCAATATCAATATTTATTATTTTTTTCATGTATTAAAACGTGGTAAGAAAACCCATACATTATTTTTTATTATTTAGTAATGTAATAATAACGTAATTATCCCCCCCCCCCTCTGCGTAGCTATAATAGATTAGTATATTGCCAAGTTTGAATTCACTATCTTGGTGTTTTTAGACGTTTTTCTACTGCATGAACTTTTTCCATCTCAAAAAAAGAAAACTGACGTAGATATCCTCCAAATGCCTGAGAAACATTTCTCTGTAAAACAATCCAATAGAACAGAATCTTTCTCGGCACGCTCGATTTTAGAATTAGATTAGACTCACAGTTAAATAAACCACGTTTTTTATTCTCATTTTGATGTTGTAAAATTCAAAGCTGTCATAGCATTCACGATATTATCATTACACACTCGAGAATATTTGTTAAAACTGTGTCTCTTCTTTTAAATGTGTTGTTAAAACACCAAAATCGTCATACCCCTAACACACATGGCTTCTTAATCATCCAGCACAAATATGTCTCCTACCAAATCAATATCACTCACATAGTTTCGAGTACGATATATATACATTCGCCAAAATCATTCAAATAACCCTTATAAATAATGTACATATCAACTCATCGAACTGCTATAAAATTCAATTCACGCCATCCGTATTTATACGCTTCATCATCATCATCATTGCGCAACTTCCGCCCAACGCCAGGTCTACCTTCGTTTCTATAAATACGACTTTTTCCCTCCTTTTCGCCAACGCGCTCGCGAGTCATCAACCCCAACGATTCATCACACCCTCGCTATTTTTCATCCAGCGTAGTATACCGTACATTCGCCATTCGTCAGCACCTGACGTCATCGCGACGCGCATTCATAGCTTCCTCCCACGTCGGATCGCGGAGCTATGTGGCGTCCGCGTTTTGTCCTGAGAGAAGGAGAAGGGAGGGGAACGCGATCTGCTATGGAATCCACGGCCTCCAGAAATCGTCGCCCACGCGGTGGTGGCGGTGGTGCCACCGCGAAACGCTAATCCGCGTGTAATATCGATGCTCGATGGTCGCACGCGCGCGCGGTTGTGGTATATAATACTCGCGCGCACGCGTTTGTGTATTCGCCTATGGGATTACGAGTATACATATATATACAGCGATATATGTGTGTGAGCGCTGATGTCTATCGCGTTTGGCATATTTGTCAAAAGGGGCTTCGCGCTCTCTCGCATGAACGCCCACCGAACCTTTTATCATAAGGCCGATGTGCCTGGTGTACTTTTTTTTTCATCCTCGACCGCAGAGACGTCTTCTGTGTGTGTATGTGTATGTATGTGTAGGTGCTGACCGCCACTTCCCTTGACATGGTTATTATGATGATACGTGTGTCGCCGTGTGTGGATATAAGGGTTGTAATGTAGAGCGCCAGGGTCAAGATTGCAGTGGGTGGGGTGGAGCGAGTAAGGGTGGGAGGACGTTAGATCGTGGAATTAGGTGTTTACTACACGTGGTCTTTGTTCGGTAAGATTGGCTTGGATGTGGTGCTGTAATTAGCGGTAATTGTAGCCCTCCCCCCCCCCCTGGTAATGGTGGGTTTTTGAATGATTGATTTGACTAGATTTGGTTTGATAAAATTAGATGTAGAAATGCTAAATTAGAATATCAATATATTAGATTAGATCTTGATTTGGATATTGATTTTAAAAATTTATATACGATATTGAAGATAAACGGAAATTTAAATTAGACAAAATAGTTTAGATTTAGATGGATGAATTTTATTTCTATAATTTTTTCCAGATTAATGTTTATTAAAATAGTTCGAAATGAGTCGATCATTAAAATTATTCAGATTGATTTTATAATCAATTTATAATTTATCTGATTCATTTAACTATAAGAAGTGAAGTGACACGTTTTATTTTCAATTGCGAAGAAATTTCTTGAGAAAAGACGATCGATATCATATATAGATAATAATCCACTAATATGTACCTAATTGCAGTCTGTTGGTAGATTATCATGAAATTTTAACGAACACAGAACTCATACTAAAAAAAATACATCCATGATCAATATTATTCATTTTCATTCAAACTATATACTTTTTATAACAGTCGTTGGCTTTATTTTATAATATCTTTATAAAATGTAGATGTATTTACTTATTTTCATTTATATAAAATACGTTTATTATGAAAAATCAATATTAAATTTATTGAAAATAAACAAAAGTGTACTTAATGTCTATATTGTACATGGAAAATATATGAAAACATAGATTATCAATTAATATCGATTTTCATCACAGGTTTCATAATACTTTATAAAATATTGCATTCGCAAATTCATTTAAATATTCACAGTCAGATTACTTTGTTTAATTTCATTCTGATTGAATTCAAATGTTTAAAAAGGTATTTTATTTTCATAAATTGTACATATATCAGTTCACATTTTCAAATAGTTACCTTCATCTAGATGTAACTTTAGTATAGTAATATTTTTCATTCACTATATGACTGAGAAAGGTTGCCAACAAATGTAAGTATGTAATTTTAGGGTAACGACTTCACTGTTTCTGATATGTATTTTCACTGTAAAACACTGTTATGGTTATGGTTTCCATACTTTTATAGATTTTGACATTTTTCCAACTTTGAAAGACACAAAGAAAAAAACTCACTTTGTGAGGATGTTTTAGTGAAATATGTAAAATTATATCGAATCATTAATAAATATATCGAAGTATTTGATATTAAACTATATTTTGACGAAATAAATTTAGTCACATAGAAGAGTAGAGCTGTAAAATAATTTGAAAGAATGCGTCTGACCACACACAAATATTTTCTACTGTGAAAGTAGTGAATCTAATCTATGACATTTATATAACAGTTGGCTCTCGCTAACTTTATTTTTTAATTTATTATAACTTTTATGAGTATATCTATACAATGGATAAGTACTAAAAAGTATATTAAAACATTTAAAATAATTAATTTCAACATTTATAAATATTTTTTATCTTACAATAGTCAATAAATTTATTGGTCCTTAAATTCAATCATCTTATTTCAACTAGCAATTCAAACGAAAAAAGGAAAAAAGATAAAACCTGACAAAAGCGCACAAAAGTCTAAAAAAAAATAGAAAAAAGAAACCCGAAAAAAGAATTACGCGGCGCGCAATGGAAGTCGATAGAAAGCGGTGCGCACTGATGGCCGCGTGTTCTTGCCGTTTCAGTGGGCTACGACCTGGGCGGCGTGTCAACCTCCTCGAAGCGCGAGCCTGACCACGGCAAGCAGCGACTGGCAGGCAGCAAGGAGCCTCACTGCCTCTACCCGGGCGATCTCTATCCGTTCACGCGCAAACCACTCTTCGTCGTCGTCGACTCGGACAACAGCTTCGTGTTCCAGCAGATACCACGTTACTTTGGCCAGCCGCTGATGGTGCTGATGTCGCCCCAGGACGTGCCACCGATGCTGCGCGATCTCAGGCACGACGGCAGCTTGTTCACCCTCTTTCTCCACTCGCCCCTGGCCGCCTTCTGCCTTATATGCAGCGTGACGAGCCTGTCGATCGGCCACTGGGAGCGCTGCCAGCGTCTCGTCGAGCAGTTTCTCATCGAGGCCTGCCGGCTCGTCCTACGATCACGATGCGGTAAATCTGCACACATACATATATATATATGTGATAAAATTTTTTTGTATAGGTATATATTTGACATATCTGCGTGACTTGATTTTTTCTTTGCACTGAGCGAGCAAATTTTTTGATTCTTGACATGGTTATAAGCTGAGGGTTTTATAACGTCGGGGAGATAAGTGGGTACGGGATTGAGGTACGGTGCCGATTTTTCGAGACGATGTCACGCGACTTTTTGAATTTAATTTGAGAAATAAATTATGCTGAATTGTAATTTATAATGGAAGAAATTTAATAAGGAGATTCCCATCTGGTGTAATAGCGGAAAATCAATTATTACTATCGGATAAAACATTGGAGCTGTGGAAATAATTAAAGGTAGCCATAAACGTTTGAATACAATTAACTTGTCACGTCTTATCGCGGGCTATTGATCGTCCGCTTGAAATATTCACTAGCCACACCTAAGAAGCGTGTAAGATCTCTGGCATGGGTTTTTAATTCGATACTGGCGCATTCGATTGCGATCTGTTCAACGCCACTGAAAATTTCACGAGATTCGCTAGATTAGCGAATAATATGGCGAGCAGTGAGCCGATGCTAGGATCTTATTACTGATGCATCAACTCTGAAACTGAGCCTGCTCAAGCATTGCGATACTCGCTATTTATTTCAGGATGTTACTGGGTCGTTCAAAAACCTCATGCTTACGGAGCGGAAATTTTAAAATTATAAAAGAATAAAAAGTTATTTAAAAAAGTATATATTGATGATTTATTTATGTTGAAAATGTAATTTTTCGGTATATATATATATTTGAACAGATAAAGTACCGCGTAACTCAAACGAATATTTTTAACTAAACTTTGCTACAATGTAATAGCTAATAGTGTCATTTTTATTCCGTATATAATATATCTTTGTATTTTTTTTATTTTCCAAAATATTATAGGATTTTTATTAGTTTTATAAACTACATATAACAAAAACTGATTCCTTATTTTTTTTCACTATCTTAAAAAAAGATTAAAAGAAGCCGTACTTGTGTTTTAATTTGTTGTTATTTTTTATCCCCCAAATGTTTCATGAAAATTGTGAGACCAATATTCTGGAATTTTTCATTGACTAGAATGTCTTAAAATAAATACATTTTGATATATTTATAGTTCCTCTGTACCTGAGTAAAGTACTTGTCTGAACTTTTTGAATAAGAATGGAGTAATAAGATATTAATACATGTAATGTCGTTTTTTATGTATTAATGTACGAATGAAACGAATTAATGTTTACCCTAATTAAAAAAACAAAATTATAAATATATATAATCAAATTTCAAATTTCCATCGAATGATATATTTTCCACCTTAACAAGGGAACATACCATTTATAATTGAACAACTAATGTTTTTAAATATACATATATATTTAAATGTTTTTAAATATACATTTGTTCAATGCATGCCTGGCACGCATTGAACAAATCTCAGAACGTTAATTTACATTATTGAATGCATTCGAAATCAATTACATTCATTTTAATGCATTAAAACGGAAATGACTAGCGCGCTCAATCGACGCGCGGGGATAAATAAAAGGATCGAGATGAAGTGGAACGAACGGTGATGCAAGATTAACCGCGGCACGCTTCTAACTTTACATCGTATATTACAGCAAATTTTACAATGGCCTGATTTGTATTTTTACATCGCTAGCCCGACACGCGTATCTTATATAATATACACATATTACATCTTCCAGAGTTATCTCAAATCTCGATTTCTTTTCCCGCACGAATATTTCACACGCGCACGACATTTTTTATAATACGCCATATACGAGGTCAAAAAGTTTTTCCCTTCCCCCTTGCGAAAAGTCAAATCGCGTCGCATTGTGCATTTTCCCTTGGGAGGCGGCGTAGTACGTCGGGGCTTATCAATATTCTAAAATATGGCCTACTCGTCTGCATCGAAATGTTATGCGTGCCAGATGGCCCTTATATATATACGCTGACGCCGCCGTTATAACGTCTTTCGAGCATACAGAAGCAGCTTTCCCTCGTCTCGACAATAGATTTATTGTTTCGGACTCAATGTGCGGCATTCTCTCCTTTTAATCGTTTATTCTGATTTTATGAAATATATTATTGTTTTATGTGTCTGTACCTACATATGTGCACTTATATATATACACATGTCTGTGTGCCCTGCAGTCGGCAAAAGTGTGCGATATAAATACAATCGCTTTCCAATACGCAATCCGATTTAATTCTGCTGTCATCGTATATTGAAAGTAAAGTGTAAGTTTAGATGCAAGTTCAATAATAGATATTGCGGCACAGTTATAAATAGCACGCGTTGATTGATGTTTGAAGAGTTTGACGAAATATGTTTATACATTACATTAATTCTGTTGGTAAATATATCGATAAATATCATACTAATAATAATATGTAAATAAGTTCCTTTTTAGCGTTCGTAGGTTGCATTGAATACATAGTTGTTTTCTTTTAACAAATAAAATACTTGGATATAAAAATCGTTTATAATTCACCCCCGCATTTATGTAAAAACATTATATAGTAGGAGTACTTTTAACCGAAACAATTTTCTTATACTGAATCCATGTTACTTGACTTTCAAATAATCGACTTATAATACGAAACTTTTTGCCATCATTAGTCTTTTCCGCTAAAAACTCGCCAGACTAAACATTTTTTGTATCAATCTCCCTTCCAAGCGACGCGGCAGTATACGCGCGAGAAAAAACTACCACCTCTCTGTAAAAAAAAAAGCGCGCACTCGCGCGCGACTCTTATGCAACCACCGGCCGAGCATCGACAAAAAAGTGTCACGCCGCGCGCGCGCCAAAGTATCAATTAAATCGCCGACAAAAGCATCAGCCGAGAGCGAGAGACAGACAAGGGGGAGAAAGAGAAAGAAAAATATCGGAATCAACACATTGTTTTTGCGCGCCAGCCGAATTCGCGCACGTGCATGCGCGCGAAAGAGAAGAGAGCGAGCGAGAGAGAGAGAGAGAGACGCGTACCGGCAGCAGTAGCAGCAACGTGTATATATCGATTTGTTTCTTAAAGCGGAGAGAGCAGCGAGTATTGCCCAATCGAGCGTTTCGCACTCGCTCGCTCTTTCCCCGGCGACTTTTAAAAATAGCCGCGTCCGAAATGTGCGCGACGCCTACGCGGAAAAGGGGTGGGAGTAGCGGGGGAGCAAGGGAGGGGGGAAAGGTCTTCTCTGTGACGGAAAGTTTGTTTACGGGAGGTGCACGGATTGATTGAGCGAACGAGGGAACGAAGGGTCGAGGTGGTTGCGAAGGGTGCGAGTTTTTAATTTGAGGGGAGATGCTGACTGGGGTCTTAAATTGTTTTGAGATCGTTTAAGAAGGCAGTTTGGTTAATAGTATAGAAGGTGTTTGCATATTTTTTTTAAAGTGTTCCTTTTTTGTATATAGACAGTAAAAAAATGTGCAATGAATGAATGATCGTTTATTTATAATACTATTGTTAAGATTCCAAGTGTAAATTAAATTTTTTTATTGAAAAACCAATATTATACGAGAAATTGTCAGTTTTGCGAATTCCTTTTGAAATTTCTCAGTTAAATATGAAAGATAATGTTTTTTATAAATGAAATGAAGCTGAATGAATAAAAATTATTAAGACCAATCAGATTTTAAAAATAATTTCATTTTAACGAAATTTCCAATATTTATTCCGATTTTATAAAGAAATATCAAATTATCACTTTCGTGCAATAAAAATGAATGTAAATTTTTCTTTAGCTTAAAAAGAAAATAAATTTTTTGTTTACTAAAATCCATTCACTATGCCAAAAATGTATTTATAACTCAGCGTAAATACCTTAAAAGGTTTCACATCAATTATAAAACTATATAAATAAATTTTCGCTTACGATGTACGTCAATACGCATATATGAAAATTCAATTCCCGCACTAAAAAAAACTTCCTAACAAAGCTGAAATGCAAACTTTTCACAGCCAATTCTCCTAACAAAACTATTCTTTCTCTCTTTCCACTTCCATAGAATCGAGCGTGATCCAGTTCTTCGGCGACGACTTCCTGCGGCTGTTGCTGTTGCGCTACGTGTTCTGCGACGTGGTGCTGCATCTGCACCGCTCGTTCCGGGGTAGGCAGCAGAGGCCGCGCTGTCATCCGCCTTTGCCCGAGGCGGAGGTGCTCGAGCATCCCTCGCTCCATCATCTGGTACTGGAGCTCGCCACCTTCATTGACGCGCGCGACCACTTTCCCGACAGCAACGAGCTCGCCTGACCCCGGCGTCTGCCGGCTTCGGTCGACTTCGCCGATCAGCATTGGTTAGCAGTCGTTTCTTATTTTACGACTCTGAAATTTTTTTCTCCACCAATTCAAAATTATTTTCAGATTGACTTGGTTAAAGCATGAATAAAAGAAAATTGTTAGTAAGAATTAATAAGTAATATTATGTTATACGCATTCACTTCCCGGAAAAAGGTTTTTTTGGCTGTAGAGTTTAAATGTAATTTCCATTTAGTAAATTATGATAATAACATTTAGAGCTACTTGAAAGAAAATCAATTTCATTGGAAATTGTATGTTATTTAAGAATTGAAGAAGAGTCTTCCACTTTTAGATATACAATTATATTATTTTTAATGGATTTTCAAATTCCTAATGGAGGTTATAAGTTCTCTTATTTGGATTCAATAGATCGTTAAGTTTTATTAAATTAATTAAAGTAGAGAGATATTTTTACCACTGATAAAATAGACTATTTAACTGATATATCTACATATTTAAAATTATTATGTGACAGAAAAACTTAATTTAGTCTTAGAAATAAACTTTAATGCTTATATTTATACACTCATTTAAGTAATACATATATCTTTTTAGAAAGTTTGGAAAACAAAGAATTTAGAAAACGCCAACGTTGTAACTTATAGGGCAGTTTATATACGTGCGGTTGAAGTGTTTTTTTATTAACATGACAAATACATTTGTATTTATTGAATATATGGCTGACCTGACCCGCTTATTTTCTACTTCTGCGGAGAAACATTTGCCAAAATCCTGAAGTTCCAAAGTATATTTTACAGATTTACTTTCCACTTCGCTTTGAAAACAAGCAATTTCCATTTTTTTAATAATATAGATAGTTGATATTTACGTTTTAATTTATCAAAATGAAATTTTATTTACTTTTCCACTTCCTTATGAGATTTTCAAAAGTGTTTTTATCAATTACATAAATTTCGGATTTTGAGAATTTTTACCTTATATCGTTAACCATATAAAAGTATAATATTAGGAAAAAAACAATGCTTTTAATTTAATTCGCTATTAGAAATCAGTGACATTTGCATAATTAACTAAAAAAGTTTTAGATATTAACAAAAAATAATCGTATAGATTCATCGTATTTATCTACTTTTATCCAAGACCCTTTCTACATTTATAAATCTTATTGCCAGCGACAATAATCTTCCAGAATATTTTTAAAAGAAAGTGTGTATGTAATATATCAGAATCCATTATAAAAAACTAACGGAAAACTTTCTCCTCTTTTGCCCACAGGGAGCAGCAGCAGCACCGCTCGACGCCCAAGCCGCACTTTTACGCCTCGTCGTCGTCGCGCGACTACGACTACGACTACTGCGGCAGCGGGGGCGCGGGCTACAACAACTACAACAAGGTCGCCGGGCTGCGGCCGCACTGAAACACCGCCGCCTCGACGCCTCCATCACCACTACCACCACAATCCCTTTATCCAATTCCTGATGCTGCTGCTGCTGTTGCTGTTATTCTGCCCCCTGGCGAAGATCCGCACCGTTGCCGGCTTCTTCTTCTTCTACTTCTTCTTCTTCTTCGTATTCTTCTCGCGCTCTTCTTCTTTTCTACTCGCGCGTTCGCTGCGACTGACTACTGCAAATTCTTGGGCGATCGCGAGAGAGATAGAGAGACCGAGAGAGAAAGAGAGAGAGAGCGAGAGAAAGAGAGAGAGAGAGAGCAGCCTACCGCTTATCGGGTCATGCACTGCGCGAGTTGGCGAACGAGCGAGAATGCCAAAGGGAACGTGTATTACCCACGAGTATTATTATTATTATTACTATTATTATTCGAGTATTGGAAGTTGTTGAGAAATTTTTGGCTTCGCGAAGTGTGTGTTATAACAATGGGTTTGGATTTTGTGTTTTCCGTTGAGGGAATAATAATTATTATTGTTGGTAAGGATATTATAAGGCGTTTTTGAAAGCTTTTGAGATGCTTGAAAAGTGACAAATGCTGGCTAAAAAGTTGTTTTGTGGTTCTGCGGAACGATTGCTTTTTTGTATTAATATTAAGATGATTTAATGATACTAACGAGAGAGAAAATGTCTCTGATATATTATAAAAGAAAAAAAAACTTAGAATGACGATAATAAATTTTTTATATATAAACTAACGCTGCAATGTTAGGAAAATAAGAAAAAAAAATACGAAGGGTAATTAGAATTGTAAAGAGTTATACGAATATAACCAGAAATTAATTATATACCCTGCATCGAGTAATTGGATCGGAAGGCCAGTGCTTAAGTTTCGAAAATCTATTTTGGTTAAACAATTCCTGTCCGTCTCAGCGCAAAGGTGTGTTGTACTTATTATGTAAATATATGATAATGTATGATTCGCATGAACTCTCCGACGTTGAAAATCCTATCCGAAATCTCACGTATATAATGCGCTGCAATTACGATCCGGCACCCACAAGAACCTCATCACGCAAGAATTTGCAGTAGATTTGCCTTTCCTTTGTAAAAGGAATCAAGTATACAGAGAAGTTATAGGGATAATTGGGTATTTCACGAATGACGATGAGGAAGATCGCGTTTTATTATAAATCATTGGTTTTTAATACTACTACTAGCAGATGATATAGATTTTTATCCTTAAGAAACATGTTGCATTCATATGCATTCGAAGAGAAATAAAAAGTCGATAAAGACAATTGTAAACTTAATCCTTGAAAGAAAATTTTTCTTGTTCTCTCCACTCGTCCGACTTTCCGTTGTCAAGTGAAGCGATATTACGTAGTTGTAGATCTGTTATTCGGGTTACTTCTAAAAAAGGATTAAAGAAAAAAAAATAATGAGAATGAGACCTTTCAAATCTACATTTTTTAATTTAATAACTTGAAAAAATAATGTATATTTTCTGTACTGATACTTAACATAAAAAAAAGATATAGTTAAATTTGATAAACGCAGAAAAAACGTTATAAATATAAACATAATTCCGTTGCGAAATTGTCGCACTGTAAAATAATTGTAAAGTTTTTAAGCTACGGTAACTTCTACAATTTTAGAAACTTAGCTAGGAAAGAAAAAAGTTCACAATAAAAGTTAGGATATAATTTATTAAAAGAATATGAGATAAGAAAATGTTGTGAAATACTCAATTAAGATTCATTAAAGGAGTTACAACTCTTAAGCGCTATAACTTCACTAATTTCAAAGAACTAGGTAAAAAAGTGAAAATATAATATACTGAAAAATGTAATATAAAAAAAATTATGATAAATCCAAGACAAAGTTTTTCTTTAAAAGAAAAAAAATTTAGCCTTAAGAAGTGAATTTATCTTGCTATGAAAAAAATGAGGATTTCTTTTTTTCGTTCGAATTTAAAGTCCTCTTGTGACCGATTGAAATTACATTGAAGCAAGGGGAACTAATTCCTAAATTAGATGCGACACTCTCAAGCGAATTCCTCTTGTCGATCAAACTATATTTTTATCAACGCTACGTCACTTGTTCGTTTTTTTATCATACGCCTTCAATTATTTAGTCTTGACTAGGAAAAAATATCAATAATCGAATTTCCTCCATCAAGTTCTAGCCCATGTTTCTTTTGATGCTTGAGGTGCTTAGCGAATTTGCCTCTACTTGCTACACAATTTTCGTCTTTCTTTAAATTATTATTAAACACAATTTTGCTTCTTATTTTTTTTAAATAATTTCATCATAGAAGTACGAATAATTAGCTTCAAAATAGTTTTAAAGCCTGTGAACTGATAATTGTATTTAAAAATATTCTGTTAATACAGACATTTCAATACTCTTTTAGTTATATATGGTATATGTTCAATAATTCACACAGTTTGAATGTTGAATAGCAGTGGCAAATTCACAAAGCACCTTACATCACGCAGCTATACTTACCTTCACCATTGATGCACGTGCAAACGATATCAGAAGGGAATAAAAAACCTTATAAACGCAAAAAAGTGTTCGTTTGGCGCGCCGCGCGCAGAGTTCTATTATTACGATTAAAAATAATGATCCCGAGTGTAATGAAAGAGAGAGAGAGAGAGAGAGAGAAAGGGAAGTTAAGCGCCGCGTAGTCATGTATAATCGAGTATACGCTGATTGGGTCTCGTGACTGCTTCAAAAAACAGAAAAAAAATAAGAAACCCACGATAAAGTAATTATGCGTGTGGCTGTCTCGCGTGAGAGCCCCGGTGAGAATTATTATACATATATATATAAACACACACACGGATAAAAAAATATATATACATATTTACACGACACGTGAGCATGTATAATCGAGCGAAACTTTCGACAAGCGCCTGCGAATACTGTGATTTACCCCTTTTTTACAGGCTCTACTTGGTATATTGTATCGTGACGTAATATAGTTTTTCTTCATTTTTAGTTTAAGTTACTGCGAGTCCCGCTTGTTAAGTATCCAAGATGCAATTGTAGAAGAGGCAATGTTTGATTAATCTTGTGTTGGAAAAAAAATAATTTCTTTGTTTATTTTCGAATGATTTTTGCAAGTGTTAATTATTTAATAGATACGAAATGTATAAAAGTATCAAAAATATAGAGTAAAAATTTATCAAAATTGTATTGTTTGCTTTTTTAATTAATCATTTTCTTTAGTTTTTCATCTATTTATTATTCATTTAATTTCTACCATTTTCTACATGATTTGGCTCTAGTTGTTGTAATAATATATAATATGATAAGAATCGCTTATTGTTGAAAATTTTCGCGAATAAGAGAATAATATAATTATTTCATATCGTTTTATAGCATGTAATAAAAGATAAAAGAAACATAACCAATAAAATGTTGATATTACGATATTTTCTTATTATTTGCATTCAAAGTAAATTTATTTCGTTGCAAAATATTGAAAAATTCTCTAAACATTTTAGAGAGAAAATTATTATTCTAATACAGAGTGAACGTCCAATTATGACACATCTATTATATCCAACATGAAAATCCAATGTTATCGTAGTTGCAGAAATATAAATATGAAAAATCACTATAAATCTCACTCGTTATAAGTATAATTTGACTTTGAAGCGAGTGATCCTATTTTTACACTTTGCAAAAGTGAGATATTTACTCTAATATAGAGATGCTCTCGACTTCCCTTCCCTAAAAATACCTAAAGTTTTAGTTTCTTTTCCTAAAAACTATAACGCTTATTAAAAAACAAAAACAAAATAGAATATATACTTTGTTTCCACTCACATGTATCATGAAGTCTCGGTTAAAGTATATAAAAGATACAATAATTAACATTTACAAAAATGCTTTATAAATAAACAAAATTGTCGCATGATATAATCGATTGATGAGTAAGTAAGCAAATCATTCATTTCGAGTACTGACAATGGAAATATGATGCAAGCTAGAGTGAAAAAGAGTATATTGTATGCAAGAAAAGGAAAAAAAAATAAATATAGAGCGAGGCTCGATCGAAAAATTCCTTGTTTGGTTGAGAATTCCGCTTGTTGCACTCGCGTGTGATCAATTTAGGTGGTCTCTTACGTTATCCATTATCGCAAATAATACGTAGGCTAACAACACGTACACATGCACACATATATACACACACATAACATAAACACAAGCTTTTACTTTCATCGGTTGAACGATATAAATATATATATACATATGCGAGTGAACGATGACGAAATAAAACCAAAAAAAAAATTGTTGACTAGGGGAGAGAAAAAAAAAGCGCGCGCGATTTTCTACAAGATAAGTATTTTGCGAATCGAGATTCGTTCTTGGCCATATCGAGAGCGAGTGCGAAAGTGCGAATGAGAGAACACGGATACGAGAGATTGCGCTACTTGCAGCTATAATGAGTCTATAGACAGAAGATGATAAAAAAAAAATATAAAATAAAATAATAATAACGACGACACCTTGTGGTTTTATCCATAATGTAAACGCTATACCTACGTAAAGAAAAGAAAAAACACATCATATACACACCTTCCGAAAAAAAAGAAACCAGAAGAAGCTCTCGGATGACAAAAAAAAAAGAAGGAAAACTATTTGTTAACGGAACCGAAGAACTGAACCACAGCGAATTGCGTTGACCGAGGGTTGGATGCACGCATGACCGCACTGAGGGCCGCTACCGGGCTCGCTCTCCCGTTCGAATTATAAGATAATTTTATACAAATGACGAGTGAATAAAAAAAAATGATAAAAGATAAAAAAAAAGAAATAATAAAATAAAGTAAAAATAATTAAAGCTAAATAGTTAAGAGGGTTCGGCGGGGGAAGGCGCGCGCGCGAGCCCGATGAAGCCGTCCTGTGTTGCGGGTGCGGATGATCGTCGTCCCTCGGTGTACACGCATGACGCTCGTGTATGTGTGTAGTGTGACGATGGCGATGATGATAATGATGACGATGTGTGCTGAAGGGGAGAGTGCGTTAAAATTATAGGCTCTGTGTTATGAATAAAACTTCATGCTCTTTTCGACAAATAATCTTGCATTCTTTTTATATTTTTATCACCTGTGATTTCTCCCAATATCCTATATTATACATATCAGTAGAATAGTGAAATATTTTTAATGACTTTTTTTTTTAAAGATGATTGCTGGTGTTTTGTACTAATTAATAATGATGTATGAATATTTAATATTCGTTTATGAAAGGTACAAAAGCTATGTTTAATTATAGAAATTAACACAAAGAGTGGTTTTAAAAACTTTTGAATGTAGCATATATTTTGATGGTAAATGCAAAAGTGTATTAACAAGGCCTGAATGACGATGAATACCTAGAAAATCATACATAACGTTAATTCTCGTATAAAAGGTAATAAAGTTCGTTTATTAAAAGTTTATGTATAATAATTGATATAACAAGTTTGAGAGACAAAAGTTTGTTAAATTAACTATACAGTTTGAATACCAATATGTATTGTTTAACTTTGCTGTCAGAAAGTTTTCTAGTGTTCAATGTTTATATTATATAGAACTGCAAAAAAAAAAATAGTTTTATTAGTTTGTATCGGCAGCATTTTAGTTTCTGAACTAAGGCCTCGTAAAAGCACTTCGACGGCCCCTTGACATCAATAGAACGAAGATGAAACAGGAGTATGTATATATATACAATGGGAAAAAGGTTTATTGATGTTGTTTTCACTCTTCGAAGACGTTTATTTTACTTCATTTCTATATTCTTCTGTTTGACATTTAACATCAGTTATATATGAAAAAAAGTGCACGTGTAGCGTCCGAACACATAATTTTACGAGATAAATTATTTTCAATGACGTTGACGTGCAATGTTTTCGCTCTATAATATCAACAAAGAGTATTGTGCCAGTACTTGGTTAACGCCTCTGCCAAAGAACAATTCTGGTTGAATACTTGGAATTTCTACGTGCCAATGTAAATTTTCGCGTTGTCGGACTATTTTCGCTAAATGAGCAAGTATCAAAATTCGATAAAACAACTGATCAGCTGCATATTTGAATCACTGACTGCATCAACATACCAAATATACAATAACTAGAAATATGATTCGGAATTTAATTTAGTATACTCGGTATAATATTCATTAAAAATATGTGTATGATCTCACACCGTTCATCCACACGAACTCACACTTTTATAGTATATATCCACAATAATCATAAACCCCCAAGGGCACATGTCCCACCGTACTCGCTCGTCTAGAAAAAAAAGAGAGAGAGAGAAAGAATCATCTGAATCCCACGTGAATTTCCACGCTCGCGTAGCCTCATATACATGCCTTACACTCGCCCACCCACGCGACCGAGCGACGTCGGCAAGAGAGAGAGAGAGAGAGAGAGAGAGAGAGAGAGAGAGAGAGAGAGAAGAGATACATTCACGAGCGCCACCACGCTTTTATTTATAAACAAAAAGTGGAGCGCCGCGAGAGCGCGGATGATTAATGCCGCGGCCACCGCCACCGCCGCCGCCGGCTTTTAAACTTGAGAGCGCAGCGCGCGCGGCCTCGTTATAGGCGCGCGCTGCTCTCCCGCGGGGCTTTTGGCTTCTTCTTCTTCTGTAGAGGTTTACCAAGAGTGTGGAAGAGATTGAGACGATTTCTGGGGCAAAGTGGCCGTGGCTCGGTCGATATGATGGATTTTTTTTTTGGGTATTTAGGTGCTATGGCAAATGCGTGTATATCGATGGTTATAGTTTAGAATCGAGTTGTAAGAACGTATAGCTATGGTTTTAGTAAAGCACATTATGGTATAGGGCTTACAATTTACTATAGACACTTATAATTATAAATTGTGAAAGTGGAGGAGTTTTAACGATTTTCTTCTGTAGATTATGATAACAGAAACTATATTTTATACAAGCCTATAGTTTGGTGTCATACAAGCGAAGGCTATTTTTTATTTATGATGTTCCTTTTTTAAACAAAGCAAGGTTCACTTTTTAAAAGATAATGAGGATATATTTTACTATATAGTTACAGCCTGAATTACAACATGAAATTGTAATGGTACATCGCAAATATTATTCTCAAAACTTATTGATTTACCACTTAATACAGTTTTTTTGGTAATAAGAAGAAATAGTGTAATTTTCTTATCCTAGAAAATCTAAAATAATTAGATACTAACAATTGTTATTAATCAGAAATTTTAAAAATATGCAACATTGATATAATTTTATAAAAAAATAGATATATCATTCATAATTTTGTGTAATAATCGGTAATAATGAGTTTTATAGAAAATCAATAGAATACTATAAAACAATTTGAATTTGCACGTTCGACAGCCTTATCTGGAAAATGTGACAAATGAAACATACTGTACATACTCTGTACATGCATGTTTAAATAAGTAATTAAGAAAGTTTAAGTAGAAGAAGTTATTCATAGTAAGACACTGTTTAAGAGATTAAAACGATGCATTATCCACAGTCTTTAATTATTTTGTGTATTTAAGAATGATACAATTGCTCTCCTATTGAATAAAGATATTAGCGTGAATAAATCAAATTACGTTTACATTATACTATTATTGAATAATAAAAATAACATAAACCGAAACACATAAATTAAAATCATCGCGACCTACTTAATAAAATACGAAGTAGTTAATTAATATACAATCTTCTTGCCTTGAATAAATATGAACCCATAAATTATTGGCAAACGTAACTAATTCAAATCGCGAGTATCAAAGGCTTTCGTAATTCTCTTGAAACGAAGCATCGCGGTTTCAGAAAACAATTAAACGAATTTAGAAGACGAGAAACAAAGTTTAAAGAAAAGCTTGCACATGCATCTCATGATGTATATTCCTCAGGAGTAACTGAGAGGTGCAGAAATTGCTATAAATATTTCTAATCATAGATCTGCTTTTCTGGTTCTCGTAAATTTCTTGTTGTCCGTGTTTAACTCTTCTCTTTCTTCGCCTTCTCCCCATCCATCGCCTTTCTCTTTGCTTTTCTTTGATACTCTTCTTCATCTCTTTCTCTGTATTTCTCATTTACTCCCTCTTTTCTCATCATCATCTTCTTCTCTCATATTCCACAACTGTTTCGTCGTCTGAAACTTGCCTTGATGTTTAATGGGTAGCACGTGCCTACCCTTTTTCACTAGTGCAAATTAGCAAACACTATTACGATTTCTGAACTCGTAATTTATAAACACCAAAGTACCAATTATTTATCAAAAATTAAATTATTTATAATACTTTTCTTTGCTTTCTCACCGCACTCATAAAAAAAACCTCAAACTCCACTTTATTCTTCTTCTACTTTACCGGACACTCCTCTAACTATTTCTTTTTAAAAAAAAGCTCTCAGCGTTTCCCCGAACCTTGCGTTCTCTCCACACTCTGCTTCACCGAATACCCCGCAAAGATGCCAATATGCACAGAGGGAGTGCTACACACAAACGCTCTTACATCCTCTACCCCCTCCTCCTTCATAAATTAACGTGTGCGTGTGTGTGTATCTTCGTTGTCTTCGTCGAGCGCTGGCTGACTCTCCGCTCACAAAGTTTGCAGTCCTCTCATGGCACTGTGTAGGCTGTCCCCCGCGAGCGAATAATAATTCGCCGTCGCGGCCGGGCGCGCAGAACCGGCTGAGACGCGCGGCCGGGCGCAGTGTGTGGCGGCGGCGCGCCGCACGGCGACGCGACGCGACGACCTTGTCCGTCCAAGGCCGCACTTTGCACCTGGTGCACGCGGTGAGAGAAAGAGGAAGAGCGGCGCAGGAGAAGAGAAAGTGCGGATGGGAGAGAAGAGCGAGCGAGGAGGAGAAGACGAACAAGAAGAAGACGCGGTGACGAGAGGTGGGCAAGAGAAGTGTTGGTATATAGATTATTGTGCGACCTTGCGCCTCGATTTTATAAGTGAAGTTGAGAGGTGGAGGTCGAGGTTAGGATGTGAGGTTGTCAGGAGAAAGAATTGATGAAGTTTTTGGAAGATAAATTTGGGAGATGCATTTTGTTGAATTGTGAAGTGAGTTATATACGTTGACCGTGAGAGAGAGGAGAACGTTGGCGGCCGAAAATAAGTGGGAACAGTTGAGCTTTTTAGCCCCTCGACGACGTAATCGGTATTTTGCAATTTTTTTCAGGAAAGTTTTTTCGATGATACCCCGTGATTTTGGGAGAGATATGGTCGAAGATCGCAGATACCTCTGCGATGTATTTTTAGATGTATGTGAATGTATGTATATATATATATGAAAAACGCGCGGACCTTTGGTGTGATGTTGCACACTTGCGAGCGAGCTATAGTCAAGGATGATTATCGACTATTTTAGAGCTGAGAGACACTGTTTCAATTCGTTCGTTCATTCTCATCTTTTGAACGATGTATTTTTTTTTACAAACTTACAATTTCTATATGTCGCATTATTAGAATCTTATTTTATTTCTATTATTTTTTTTCACGGCGTTAATTTACATTAAAACTTATATTTTATCGACTTTAATTTCGTAATAGTAATAGAAATTTTAGTTCTTGAAAGAATTGGCATTGATTTAAACGATTTATTCGAAAAATTAGTTTTGTACAGAAATTGTCAGAAACGTTTTCTAAACTGAAACAATCAATATTCAAAACTTATAATTAAAATGGAAAAATATTTAACTGTACTATTTTCAAATGTGAAACGAAATTTTTTTATTTTTCAATAGTATTAATTTTGTAGCCAAGGTATAAATAAAATACCTCGAAAGGATTTACTTCAGCACTTCATCTAATTTTTGTCTTTCAAGTATTCATATTTACTGTACAAAGAAAAAGTAATTATTTTATTCAACCCCATTCAACAGGTTGAACGTTAAAAAATAAATCGGATCGAACAAGTGCGTACAAACTTATTGTAGCACGTGGCCTTGCGCATGTGAAACAGTTCAGTTTACCTTGTCAGTTTTACATTTTACCAACTTTTCTTTTGAATACTCAATGAAGATGAATCACTTTTATAGCCGTGACAGTTTTCTTTACTGTGATTAAAATATTTACTAATTAAGCAGCAGATAAAAACAGTTGATTGTGAATTCGAACTTTATTTTATGTCACAATAATTCTGTGGCTTCGAGGCACAACGACATAAGTCCAATTTTTGCGTTACTGAGAAAAATGGGTTTCAATGTTTAAACTTATTCGTAAGATCGAAATAAACGAGATAGGCCGCGATACTGTACTAATCACTTAACACATTTAAAACAAATATTTACACGGTTGTACGTCGAGGTTATGAATTTTCTCCTTCGTGAAAACTCGAAAAATTATGAAGTTATGTCGTTATGCCGGGAACTTGGACTTATCTAACAGTCCTGTTCTCGTATTTTTTTCGATCATTTTCGTTAATTTAATTATGAATTCCGATCAAAATTAACAATTAATCAATGAATAATTATATTAAAAATAATACAACTTGAATACAACTTGAACACAACTTGAATAAAACTTGAATTCGCGATAAATTAAAAAGCATTTTTTTATTTCGTAAAAGAACAGGTATTATGAACTAATTTTCAAAATTCTTACGTTTATGCACTTAACGTTTGTAAAATTATAAATTTTACTTAGTTATTGTATATATTTTATATAAAATAATTTGTATCTTCCATTTGGTCGGATAAAATAAATCAGTGCTGGACTTATGTTCTTATGCCGCGCACTAAATTTGAAAAATGAACGTATGTTGTTACGTTTTCCGTATATCGTAGGTGTAATATTTTAGCTACTATTGACGGTTTTAAATGAAAGAGACCCATTTAAAGATACAAAATCCAAGTTTTTCCAGATTTAAAAAAAACAACAAAAAAAACGGACTTATGTTGTTATGCCTCGGAGCCATAGAATTTTTCATTTTGAGTGCATTCATTAATTGGAATGCGATTTTAACAAATACTTATTTTTTGTGAATTAACGATGACATTATGTGTAATATAATATTTTTTACTTATCAACACCAATTTAATTATAATTATTTACTCTTAATAACATTAATTGAAATGATAATAAATAAAATAAATAATTAATAATTTAATGTATATGACTTAAATAGCGTTTAGTGTTTATAATACTAATAGTATGTAACATAATATAGTATTAAATACATGTGTAGAAGTGAGTATAATCAATATAGTCACAATTCCATTAAAAAGAAATGATCATTTTGATTAAAAAAATTGAATAATCTGTACATTTGATTATGATGAACAGTAATTTTAATATTATTGTAATTAACACACTGATCTATCTAAAAAAAATATTTTATATTATCAAATTCTGCAAATATTAACAGCGACTAATTATAGCATAAATAATGTTATTCTTTTTTTTTAAAAAACAAAAAGTAATAAACGAAAATACATTGTTGTATGAATTACATTTTCAAAACTATTGTGCTAACGTAAAATCACACTGAAATTCAATTACTAAATTAAGTATAAGTAATAAAAAAGAAAATAAACAATACAATCTTAACTCAACACCCTACGCGTAAAATTGCATGTAAATTGCATTGAAAGCTCGCATCGTAATTAACCCCCTAACATAATCCCATTCTCCACCCCTGTATATCTAATTCATCCCTTGATTCCAGTGCGTCGAGTCGCATCATCGATGACCCACGTGTACCACCCTCGAATCACCAACAATCCAGCGTCTTCCAGCCTCCAACCACCAGCATCGCTTACCGGCAATCGCACATTCACCAAGCATCGCAAAAATACAACGACCCTCCCTCCTTCCCTCCTCAGTCGCGCCGGCTGATCTATAATGGAGCATCGCCGCATGAGTACAAGCAGCGCCGGCGCTGCGGCCTCGCGTCGCCGCTTGCGCAGCGTGTCGCGTCAGTCGTCCACCTCCTCCAGTCCGGAGGTACGCTGCGCTTGCCAGTACTTCAGGAGCGACTCGTTGCTGCCGGAGCGCAGCGCGCTCGCCGCGCTCGTCAAGTCCCAGCCGTCGTCGCCAAAGTCACAACCACGCCACAACAGGATGGTACAGACGCCGCCGGCCGGCAGGAGGCACGAGGCGTCCCAGCGCTACGGGTGAGTTTGCGCGCCCGCGCGTCGAGAGAGGGGATGAGAGTAGAGATTATTGACCCGAACGAGAGGGTGGATATGGGTGGGTATATGTGTTTCTTTTCGGGGAGGGATGGTGGGTGTGCAGTCATTGCGAAGGGTGAGTTGAGAGAGGAAGGATGCGCGCGAGGTTGCCGAGCGTCGTCGCCATGGGGGTCGATATTAAGGAGAATAAGGCGAAGGAGCGAAGGGTGAGGTTTAGGTGAGATTTTAGTTGATGTTTAGTATGGATGCTGATTGATTGTGTTGATGCGAGAGTGAGAGAGATTGTAGGTGGATGCTGAGCGCACGCGTCTGTGTATTTACGTTTTGTAGTTGCGTAATCGGGGAAGATCTGTTTTGGCGATGAGCAGCACGAGGCGAAGAGATGTAAGCTATGCGGGCGTAGTTTTTAACGACGCTTACGTAGAGCTTTGTTTACTGGTTGGGTGGATGCTGATTTTGTAATAATTGTGTATGTTTTTTTGGAGGTGGAAGCAATCGTTGAGAAATTAACACGAATCTATGCGAATTGGTGCACGAAGGGTGGGACGATTGGGGGAAATTGCCGCAGGGTATTGGTGAAATTCGTGTCGGTTTCGTTCACGGATGTAGAGCTGGTCGAACGAAAATAGCGAGTTGACTAATTCTCGCGCTCTCGTCGATTTTGGGTTAACATTGCTAAATTTCCCCCACGGGGATTCGTGTATCGCTTTTATGTATAGTTTTTACGCGAGGTATAAGGTGTTAACCTTTAGTAATACATATATACACACATACACGTTATATAGCACAATGTTCTAGTATACGAGGGCGTGCACGAACGCTATAGTTAGTTTTTCTCTTCATAGTTTTGCAGCTAGTTGAAGTTTATGCTTTTTACTGAATATTTTAGCAATTAGAAAAAGCTGCGTAGTGGTTATTGAGCGCGGCATGCGCTACATTTTCCATTCGAGGTGGTTGAACCTTCATTAAGGACAAAGATATAAATACAAACTTTTGTATATCTGACATCTATAAATGAATTTTAGTTCTAGATTGAATGCGAATTAGCGCTTAATGTTTTTTTTAATGAAGAAGACGCGTGATACAATATTATTGAATGAAATTATAAAATTGCTGTAAATATTACGTAGTGAATGGCATTTAGAAACATTTAATTGATAAACATCAGATTTAACTTTGAGTTAGCAGCTTTTTGTTGCTAATAATAGATAAACTCAATAGCGTCAAGCAAGCGGAACGTGTATTATTATTTAGAACAGTCGTAGAAACGAATTTAAAACTGATTTTATTACTATTATTTCAATATAAAAATTATCGATGTTTCTATTGGTTTTATAATCGTAATCTTTATAACATCTTAAAAAATAAAAATTTCTCAATGTTATATATTGCGAATATAATTTATAAATTGTATTTTTTATTACGTACATTTTTATTTGATTTAATATCTCATTCAATAATGGTCATAAATCAAGCGACAGTCAAAGGAACACTTGCTCTTAATAAAACTCAAATAAAAATCATTAAAAAAAACTAATCAATTCAATTTTATATAATACCAAACAAAAGAACATCCCAAAAAATCGAATCGAAATCAACCGAGCCATAAACTAAATATATACATATCCCCAATAAAATCACCCCAACTCTGCGCGCGCGCGCGCCTGAGCTGCACCGCGAAACATCCGCGACCCGCGCGTTCTATTTCGAATCTATAGTATTTCAAAAGTGAAAAAAAAGAAAATTCAATCCGAACTACTGCCGAACACGAAACACCGCGACAGTCGTGCCTGCTCGCGCGCGATCCGCACCTCGTTCGCACCTACTCTAAAATTAAACCCGATAATAAATAACCTCTCCGTCACTGTCTTTCTCTTCAACTCGCTCTCTTGTTATTCTCCACTATACAACCCATAGGTTCACGGCCAGTAATTGGACCGCTTACCTTGCCCTTTTTTCCTTCTAACGTGAATTTTTTTTCGCCTTATGGTTAAGTATACGAGTGCACTGCATTCGAACGAGCGCGCAACGATGAGGTAAAGAACCGGCACGTTTGACCAGCGCTGGCTATTTAAGGTCCGCTCGGCTTGGCTATAGATAGAACCGGGCCTCTCTCGAGAAAGAGACGCAGAGATCTAGCGTGTGTAGCCCGGCGCGGTGCGGTCCAGTGTCGCCGCGACGAGTGAGAGTGAGACAGGGAAAGAGAGAAAGAGAGAGAGAGAGAGAGAGGTGGCTCAGTTTAGTGCTCGCTGCGCTCTTGCTGACCGCCTAAGCGGTACGTCGCGTCTTTGCGCTTCGCGCTCAAGACTATAAACAGTCTTCGCGGAACGATGACAGAAAGTGCAGCACCGGTGTGATACGAGATGACGAACAGGTGTGAATTATCAATTTAATTGTGCTTGTGATCGAGTTTTACTAGCAATTGCAGTTTTGATATAGATATAATGTATTGGTTTATATGTGTGTTTTTGGAAAATGGAAAAAAAAAACCGAAGGAACGTTACGAATGTGCAGTGGTAGGGAGATAAAGTGTATGCGCAAAACGACGTCGAGACCTCATTGGTCTATTTAAGTAGATGCGCGCTGAATCTGGCCGGACCGATGCGGCTGGATAGACGCGGTATTGATCTACTTACGCGTATGTAACTTCGCTGTGCGCTGATTGCGCAGCGAACTTTTGCTAAATTTTCGACCGACTGTTTTTCTTGGTGAATATGTGAATCTTCACGTTTACAACTCCGAGTACATCCGATGCTTTTAGCTCGCTGAGTCAAGCTAGTCTATTACGAGGTGTTTTATATGCGTCTGCGGCGTATTTTTTGAAGTGAATTTATGTGTTTTTCTTCACTCTCGCATATGTGGGTCAGACAAGCAAAGACACGTTTTTTTTTTATTTTCTTTTTTTTTGTTATGATAAAGTCTTGTTAACGACAATTAAAAACGGTTAGAGTTATATTTGTGTAGCAAGCGAAAGTTGCAGGTATTTTAGCGCTCTATTTTCGAACGTGTAAACAGATACTTTGTGCTCGTATGTTTATGACGAGTGTATTATTCTAATGCGTGGAATGCGCTAATTAGTGATATTGTTGATGTAGTTGATGTGCATTGTTAGCTTAAAATTTACGATAAATAACGTTATATTATTAAATTTAGAAATTTAAAAAAATAAATTAATTTTGCTCTTCATTGTAAATAGTAAATAATAAATAAAAATACAGATATCTATAAGTATAATGGTACTTTATATAGAAACAAAATATTACTCGCAAGATACAAAAAAAATAAAAGTACGGTGAAGACATTTTCAAGGCGTTACATAATAACATCAATGCAAGTAATTATCGTGTTCAGACTAAAGTCAACTTTTTTTTGTTTCTCAAATAATTATCGTAAAGCTAATGGAAAGCTCTTTTAGTAGGTTATGGAAATGTATTTGAAATACACGTTATTTGTGTTTTGTGACTCGATAAGAAGTAATGACTCACGAATTAAAGTTCATGTAAAATATGATAAGTTTTTCTTAATTACATAATTAGTCTGCTTTCAATAACGATAATGAACTTACAACGCTGAAGTTAATGAATTACTCAAATGCTAATTCATTTGATGGAACAGAGCTAAAGATACGCTAATTGACTGTATAAGAAATGAAAAAAAAAAAACAAAAAAAAATTAATTATCATGTATATTGATTAATTCGCAAGGGACACATCAAATACTCTTTAGGAGACCTTTAGACATAGAAGGATTTTAATATTATCTAGGCATACCTACACATTTCCTTAGTGAAAAAAAGCTCTAAATGCTAATTATTCAAAATCCAAACTCTATAGTACTAATTTTAAAAGTAAATTTCGCTTTCCGATTTCCAGTGACCATGAGTACGAGCCGATCGGCGTGCCGCCGGCATTGCGGCTCGCGGTCGCCCAGCACGAGATGTCGTTGCGACTGGTCGCCCCGGTGGTCAAGATCACGGACACGGACGTGATGCCCGTCGCGGACAGCGACGACAGCATCGACGATCGCTACCGATTCACCGATCGCGCCATCATTCTCGACGGCGATGTCATCCTGCCGCTCGATGGCAGGATCGAAGACAGCGCCATGGACGGGCGCAATCTGGGCGACCAGACAATTGACGAGTCGATGGACGAGCTCGAGGAGGCACAACAACAGATCGAACAGGAGCGACTGACGGCGTTGAGCGGCGAGTCGCGGACGACCGGAGGCGAGATCAAGCCGAGTCAGGTGGGTCAAACTGTCGAGTATTTCAGAGGGTCGTTTATTGAGAGGGGAATTACTTGGAATTTTTTGTGCGGAAATGGAAATTTCATTGGATTTTAGATATAATTTCTTTATTATAGGTAATATGTATTAGTTAAAATGCGAGTTCTGATGTCTATAATAACCCATTGAATTTTTCGAGCATCCATTTCAACGTATATCATCGCGCAGTCGACCCCCAGGCTTCTTGTACAAATGCCTTTGGAGTACTTCCGCGATCCTTGATTTCTTTTATGGTAAACGGTCATTTTGTTTTATCATAGTTCTTTCGTCTTGTACTCAAAAGTTTGATAAATAAACAAACAGCACAGGAAAAGCAGATTTCACTGATTCTGATATGAAAATTTAAGAAAAATGAAAATCCTTTGAATAATTACGTAAACTTTTTTCGTAAGAAAAAAAATTAATTAATTATAATGGCTCTAACCAAAAGTATTCATTGCACATTCATTTATTTACTCTTTTTAAAGTTAATCTGTGTATTAATAGAATTTTATAGTATTGTCGATGCCACTATTAAACGTGTCATCTTAATTACAGCAAGAATCAAATTCATGTACAGAACTTCACATGAAGAGTAAATTTCTATGTCTGTTATATTAATAATTACATGTTACAATTTTTCACGTTTCTGGGGTACAACTGACAATAATAATTCCATACTTAACGTACAACAAATAGTAAAGTTTTCCTTTTCTGATCATTCATCGTTTTCAGTTCAGCATGAGGTTAGTGCTAGTCTGCGGTCTATAATACTGCTGCTATTGATGCTTTTATTGCGTTCTGTTGGCAAACAGTGCAGCCAGCCGTAAACTAAGTCGAATGCATCAATGCACTTGAATACATATTTGCTTTTAAAATACAATGATTTAGTTGAACTGATGGCTTGTATAGATAGAGAATTTTATTTTTGTCTTTTTTAGATATCTTTTAATTTCCAATTTTAAAAATTGATTTAAAAATGACAATGATTCATAATAATATTTTGTGTGATACTATATCGATTTATATAACAAATATAAGCAATTCAGGTAGTTTTTTAGTTTGGTTAATAGTCATTTAATAAAGTCCTTTTAATTCGAAAAATTCGTTTGGATAAAATGAATAAAAACCCTGTTTTGACAGCCGATTTCTACGAGTCAAACAGTATTTTTATTATTTTTTATTTATGAATCACTTGCATTCAGAATATTATAAACCTTTGTCTATCCTTATCCTTTTAAGCAATATTTTATATTTATAGTGATGAAATCATGTCAAAATATTCTGAATTGTTTACACGTAACATCTATATCTTCATAGAAATTTATTTTCATTTCTATTAAATTTCAAATTTTAATTGTTGATAATATTAGTAATGTATGCACTCTAACAGCAATATAATTACAAAAAATATGAAATAGCAATAAAAGGGGTTGCCAGTTGTAGTTATAGTTTTTGTCTCATCCGCAGAGTTCAAATGTTACTCATTCTTCATTTTTATTCTTCGTTGAAATGCCTTACTGCCATTTTTATGCGCCATGATACATCGAGGCAATGCTGGTACTAGCCAAATCTCTGTGCAGTTTTATTACATTTAGTTCCAAGCATAGTGGATTATACTTAGTGTAGGCTGCCAAGTCCGATACCGTTGCTATTTCAAATGAAAACGAAAAGGAATGAGGTGAACATACAAAAACAGACATTAAATGCGAATAAATTTATATAAAATACGTTACGTTATGTTTGTAAAAAAAAAGATTAACTATAGTTATTTATTCATTTGTCCCAGTAATATTAGATGGAGAAAATTAAATCATCTTATTTCGGTTATGTAACTGTTTCTAAGCATATGTCACTATAATAAAACAGGCTTACAAAAAAATTATTCGCTCCCTAGTGAGAAAACCCCTATTAGACCTTCATATCGTGTACCCCTTAACAAGATGATGTAAGAATTGGTCGACCGTGTCTGAATCTTCAATTATTTCATATATAAGATTTTTAAGATCTTGAAAAATAAATTGAAAAAATGTATTAATTCATTTCTTACAAAATACTATAGAACTATTTATGTCTTTTCAAATTGACTCTTACGATTTTTGTCTGAGATCTAAATGTGTAAATTCTGAAATAAAAATAAAAAGTTTGATTATTTATAAGCTTTATGTGAAATTCCAAATTTCCAATTTATAGATTTAGGAATAATCTAAAGTTGATTTTTAAAAGCAGAAAAAATGTTAAATTATTTTCTAAACTGACAAATGAAAAAATTTTTTTGACGTTTTTTAAAAATATCAAAAGTTTTAGTTTTACATCCTATCTTATAAAAGTAATAGATGAAATCTAAATAGTCATCAAAATAAGATTTTTTTTATTTGTTCTACTAATTTGACTGGTCCACATCTAATAGTTGCTAAAATCTAATATGTTTGTATTTTTAAGATTCAATTTTTTATTTTATGTCTTTGAAACTGAATAATTAAAATAATATAAAAAAATTCATTTTTTTTATTTATTTAAATTACTTTACGAAGTATTGTATAATGTATAAATGGATTAAAACAATCTTTTAAACTGAAATAAACTAATTGGTTCATGCTTGTAAATTGAAAACATAAATAAATAAATAAATAAATCGTGAGAAGCACATTAAATATATGTAGTATTTTTAAATGTGCTGTACCTTTTTCGTTCTTAGAATCATGTTTTATGGGAAGTACATTTTTTGTTAAGCTTGCACAATTAGATATCACAATACATTCGATGATTAGTAGTTGAATAATATGATAATTAAGTGTTCTAACTTAATTGAAATCAACTACAGTCTAACATAAAACTATCTGCTCTTCCAGGTGGACTCAGCAACGACAGAAGAGTTGTCGTCACACAGGGGTGCCCGAGGCCTACAGCAACGACTGAAAACACAAGCTGGCAAACTCCGCTCCCGCTTCAAAAACATCCAGAAGCCAACCTTTTCCAAACCTGGCGCGCGATCTAAATCAGCGGAAAAACCTGCACCGACCACGACCACCACGACGACGACTACAGTAACGGTTACAGAAAATAAACCCCCGGCCTCACCGCATCAGAAGGCCAGCAGGATGGAGCGATTTCGAATGGCACTACCCGAACGGCCGCGTTTTTCCCTGCCCGACAAATCCAAGTTCCACCTGCCCGACACGTCGAAATTTCACTTACCCGAACGCCCGAAATTTAATTTACCCGACAAATCGAAATTCCACATTAAGAAGCCGAATATACAGCTGCCCAAATCGCTCAGTCGGACGAAGAAAAGCGCTTCAGAACGAGCATCTCCGGTAAATTTTATGTTTCATTAAAATTAAGTTTAAATTAGATGCTTAGTTCTTAGCATCTTCGGTCTTCATTCATTTATTTGATTGCTGTTATAAAGGAATTTTTTTTTAAATTAATGGATAATCGGTTTATCGATTATCTAATTATTTTTCTTATTGAATTGAGCTTTGTTTGGTATCAGACGATTCAACTTTTCTCCAAGACTATCATTAATTTTTTATACGATGGCTCGAGGTAATTCGGACCCTTTCCTAGTCCTTTATTTCCAGTTATGCCGAAGAATACATAACGAATGTTGGTAGCTTCCAAATATGAAAAATATGCATTATAAAAATTTCGAATTATTTGAAAATAATAACATTTTTATGTAAGTTTATTTAGTCAATTTTCAGCGTGCGTGAAATATAAGCTACATAATATAATTATATTAATTGAACGTGGTAGGGGCAGAAGGGTCAAGTATTTTCCTTCAACCTCTTATGGAAGAAATATGAAAAAAAATATTTGAAATTTAAAAAAAAAATACTTTTGTGTTTATAATTCATCCAGTTATGTCGATTTCCGGCAAGATAAATAATTTTTAAATTTGTATATGTATTGCTATAGTTGTTAAAGTGAATAATCATAATAATATTCTCATTATTGAAATATTAATATATTAAAATATGAGAATGTATATTACACATGACATATGATAACAAGGCGAAGTAAAGGATAAAGCATTATTAAAGAAAACAAAATTTTGAAAAGAAAAAGGCTTATTCTATAAAAAAAGCTTTTTTTCAAACCTGACAAAATTTTAGACAATCAAACAAAAAATAAAGGACTGTTATGATAACAAAGCTTAAAGATTGTGTAAAGGGTTAGAAAAACCAGAACATATTTTCTGGTTTTATCGGAAGAAGATGCGATTTTAGATCTGAAAAGCGAAAATTGTGCAGATTAGTTTCAAGAAAAATGTATTCAATCAACAAAATATGTTAGGATAAATAAAAAGGTAGTCATTTATTGGTTCCTTTTATCAACAAGAAGATCGTAAATATTTTTTTTGTTTAGTTTACGGCAAAATATATAATTTAATATATTACAATGTAAAAAAATAATTCATTGCACACTTAGCATTATGTGCATAATTTAATAATCATGTAAGATATTGTTATACTGAAAAACATTAATTTTTACAGTTCATGTCTTAATTTATAATATTTTTTTCCAAATCGACCGAATTAGGTGACATGTCCCTTAATTTTCTTGAAGTATATTTAATTTAAAACTTTTTTTTACGTTTTTTTCTAACGTATTTACAGTAAAAACTAAATATTACTTCCCTTCAAGTAGTCGATTTATTCCACATTACCTTAGTTTAATTATTACATAGAAGTAATATTAGTATAAATAAATATTGATTGTATATCACTAATAAGTATGATCCTATACCTCTTTCCAGTCACGAGAACCAAGTCAAGCCTCAAACGCAGAATCGAACGTCAGCTCGCCGAAGCGCAACATCTTTGACTTTTCCACGTACCCACGTCCTAAGCTATTCGACCGTAAAGCCAAAGCTAAAGCCGAGTACGTAACTTCCTCTCCCAAAGAATCTCGTGCCCAATCAACCGAATCCTCAACCTTCCCCCGTGCCAAAAAATCGTCTCTATCCCTGAGTGCGCGCTGGGCCGAGAGGTTCGGCGCCACGACACATGTGATGGGCGACGAAGAACCAGCAGTGCCACCCCTCGACCGATCCAAACCCTGGAGACATCCATCCCTGGAAGAGCCGAGGTTGTCGCTGAAGCCACAGACTTCAGAGGAGGACGTGGACGAGAAGCTGCCCTGGGAGAATACTGAGAGGCGAACATATGATGCAGAGGAAGAGCCTGTGCCCTACGAGGAGGAGGAGGACCGAGAGAAGATCTCATACATAGATGGATCAAAGGTGGTACATGCATGTTAAAATCTCATAAAGAATGTAGCTTTTTCGCAATCTGTGCTTTAGTTTGTTCGGTGCAATCGGGGCTGATGACCGCGATGAATGTCGTTTGTAATGTGCTACCGTAGGATTACTTTAACGGAGCATTATATTCTCGCATGTATATCGATCTACTTTTTACTGTTTGGTTTTATTTGGAATATCCTTACATTGAGAGATAGAGTGTATTTTTCTGTGAAGGGTTTGATTTGATATTGTATACACGAGCAAAGATATTTCGTTTCCGATATCTTTTCATATCATTCCAATAGGTAAGAAGATTGTGTGTTTGTATGATATATTTGATCTTTTAGATAAATTTCACTGTATACTGTTGGAAAAGACTGAACAGTTCTGGATGTTTACGCAGTACTTTAGTATAACGTTTGCGTCTTATTTTATAACATTTTAGCTTATTCAATACCGATATGTCTAAAAAATTTATGGCAAATATTTAATTGCACGTTATTAAAAATAGATGACACTTTCAATGTTTTCGTGTACTTACGTTCGATGAAAGTTAACATGCAACTTGTCTAATTTTTAGTAATGCACTATTAAAGTTTAATTCTACTTGGGATCCGAATTTGAGTTTTTTTGACGAGTTACTTGACAGATTTTAGTTGAGATTTCTCCGCTTTTTGGACACGATTTCTTTGTAATAATTGAACGTTAGCAAATTACTTTGTATATTAATATCCAAGTATGAAGGGTGAGTTTAGCGATTGAGAATGTTTACGTTTTTACAAGCTATTTTGTTAAAATGATCAATGTTATTTCTACAATAACCTCATGAATGTTATACCGTATTCGCTATGTCTTCGATGTTGGCCATTCACATTAAAACAACCAAAGTATACCATTTGCTTTACTTTTTTAACATTTTACTATTAAAACTTATTTCAATATAGCTTTAATTTTCTTGTACTGTTAAAATTTCCTCTGCTGTTAGTAAATAATTATTATTGTTCTACTTAATTGGCCAGTGTTCACTTACCTAAAATTTCACTTGTAACAAATAATTGCCTTCTTGAACTATTTCACTGTAGTTTTATATGGTTTTCTGTTATTTGAGTATATTTGAGCATTGCTTTGAATAAAATAAACTCGCTTTTCTCTATTTATTGGGATCCTGACTCATGGCGTATTGTAAATTTGTTACGTTACATAAACTTTGTAAATATTTAGGTTGAAAATTAAAAATTTGTGTTTAATAGGCACTGCTTTTCTGTTTATTAAACTAGTTTATGCAAATTTACGAATGTCACTGTATAAATACAATAAATATAGATAGGCTTTGATTCTTTACGGTCATCAGCGGGTTGATGGTGAGAACACGAAAATTTTTGAGCCTTTACTACAAGTATAACAATCATGGGTTGTTAGGCAGCCAATTTTATTCTTAGTCAATTAAAGTTGTAGACGAAGACTCATTTATTTTCGAAATTTTGCCATGATCACTTGGACAAATTTGTATAGATTGTTAAAGATAGTTCTTTATGAGATTTTAACATGTATGTACCCCAACAGTCAGAGCTCTCGTTCGACAAAGAGCCAGTCAAGGATCCGCGTATGTACGACGAGCAGCTCATGAACCGCATCGCAGGCGAGGAGCCGAAGAAAAAAGTCAGACTAGTAGAGGAGGAAGACGAGGGATCTATGATTGATCCTGAAGTAAGTTGGTTAATATTAGTAATCTAGTGTAATTCAACTTTACAATTTTATAATACACTTTACGATTTTCTAATTTTCTAGACTGAAGAAGACGTTACGTATCATCCAAAAGAGCTATTCGATGGTTCTTTTCCTCCAGTGGATCCAAGAGAGTTCCGTAACAGACGACCTGATTCAGTAGAGATGTCCGAAGACGAAGAAGAAGAATCAATGAGATCAGATCGTGAAATTCAACAATCAAGTGGTAGCTCATGCGAACGTCGTCGCCGAGGAGTTATTGAAGAAATTGACTCTGACGAATTCTTCCTCAGAGAAAAGGGAATTAGCCAGGAGCACATGAGATTCAACCTTATTAGTGAAATCAGGTAAGTTATATGTACTTTTATACCTTAGATGAAGTCATGAGCTATCGTAAATAACTAATTATTATTCAGAGATGCTCTGAGAGAAAGAGTGGAAGATGATGAGGAACCACCAGTCCGTCCAATACGCACGCGATCTTTGCGCAAGCGTAAAGAAGAGTCCATGGACTCCTATGATGCCACACCCCCACCAGATAGACCCAAGCGTGAGCGGAGTTCTATGCGTCGAAGTCAGGAGTCATTTTCTGCTCAGGCATCGCTCGACCGTGCTAACAGTCTATCGACACATCGAATTGTCTACCAAATGGAATCACAAGTGACGCAGTACCAAAGAGACGAGTTGGCTAGCGAGCCCTTAGACGACATCGTGGTGGTTAAACCTGTAAGGAGGAAGTCCAAGAGCTCGCTGAGAAGTCAGAGTCAGAGTAGGTTACCACCAGAAGAGCAAAATATAGTTCTGGCTCCGTTACACTCGACGCAGCCTGAGCCACGGCCAGCAGAGCTACCTAGTGTACCACCAGTTCCCTGTCGTAGGAAAAGGCTGAGGAGAGATCAGTCATCTAGTCTCAGGTGAGCATCACAAATTGTATATGACTCTCGAAACAGCTGCCAATCAATCCATCAGAGTACATCTGTGTCTAGTTCTTGAAACGAAAATAGCTCAAATTAACTATACATATCAAAACTTAATTAAGCTTTTAATTGAGTTGTACAAAACTTGAGTGCACGTTCCAAAGCATACAACTAAATAGCACACTTTACCTTCTATTTAGCATACGGACCGTCGATAGTGCTCTGTGCAACGGTTTCGGAGATCCACACTCCTATCGGCACTCACACGAGCGCATTCCGCCCACACCGCCTCCCACACCTCCGCCCCAAGACGACCATCATCATCTTGAGCGCGTTCGCCTCGTAGATGAACGTGACTACATCGAACCAGCCGCTGCACATCCACCACCCATACCTCCAAAACGTACGCGATCGCATTCGCGTACAGCTTCTTTGGCGCCAGAGGACGATCGTACGTCGCACGGTGCGGAGTCATTGCCTGGCGACTTTGGGTATGTGGATGAAGACCTACCAAGGGATTCGTCTAGGGAACCCAGTCTACCAGGATATGCCGTGATCGAGAAGAAAGAAAAACCACCTAGGCCCCCACCGCCCAGGAGGAAGAAACAAGACAAGTTTGCTACAGCACCGAGGCCGTCAAAGAGTAACCAAAAGAGACAGCTGAGAACGTATAGTACGTTAAGATCTGCCAAGTCTGACACTATAAGGTAGGTCAAGGTTGCTGGAAAATAGTTTCTAAATTTAATTTAGTTAGAAAAATTTTGACTTTTAAATTAAAGACATGTATAGGATTTTCCATATTTTCCGCTCAACACTTACGGTATATCTTTTATGTATTATAGTTAATGTGATGAGAAACATAATTAGGGTAAGATTTGATAAATGACAGACATATATGTAATAAAAATGTATAATCTAAAATTAAAATCCTATTAAATAATCTATTTAGCTAAATGACCCATTTAAATCTAATTTTTATATGTAATTTACCAGAAACGTATATAATCCTTAAACCTCTTAAACGCGTCGAAAATTAACCACAAATAACGTCAACCTGCCCAGTTTATTTCCGACGTTCCTTCTTGTTTATTAATAATCTATCACCATCAGCATTCACGTCATTTCCACTGCTGGTCTATACGTCAGAAACCTTGTATTATTAGCACCGTATGTCATGCAATTATTATTAGCTCAGCGACAAAACATCTGAAACTTGTCTTTGCTGCCCGCAGAAAATCCAGCGACTCAATACCCTTTATGGACGCCGACTATTCACTTGAGCAGGACGACGAAGACTTCCACAAAGATTTGCGTAGTGGCGAAATCCTAATGAAAATGCAGGGACGTCCGTTGCCCGCACCACCACGGCCACCACGTCACAGACGGGACAGAGACCACGGTCGTAGAAGTTTGCCCCGCGAAATCACGCCAGACTTTTCGGAGACCGTAGCGTCGACGCAAACGGATCCGCTGCCAGATGATTTCGTGATCGAAGAAGAGATCACAACAGCCAAGTTAGTTGTGTCGCCATCGAGGCACGGTTCGACTCAAGTGCTGATCAGTACAGAAAGGATACCCAGTCCGACAAGTGGAAGCTCAAAAAGCGTGAGTGCCACGACCACACCACCTATTCCGCCGCTACCGAGTAATGTGCAGCATAGGGATGCTGAGCGAGTGCAAGCTGTAGATAAGAGTAAGTTACATAATAAAATACGCAATAAGATTACGTAATCTAAAGATATTCATTTTGAATACCACGTTGATTCCTAAAACTCGTCAAATGTTTTGCCTTCCAGGAGAAAGCGAACGCAAAATGCCGTCCTCTGAAGAATCCAGGAGAGTCATCGACGTCTCTCAATTGGAAATGCTTCGTTCAGCCCTTTTTTCGACCGACGAACCACTGAGAATTCCCAGTTTGGAAGTAGGAGATCTGAAGGTCGAACGTCTGACTGTATCACAATTAGAGGCATATAAAGTTGCAGCCTCTGAGATCGATGCCATCGTGGTCTCCGCCACCGAGATGTCGAATAAGGGTGAAACTGAGGGCGGAATTCATCCCTCCCTGTTACAAGAGCTCATAGCCATTAGAAACCAATTAGGTACAATACAATAATGATAATATTTTTACAAACCTTGGTGATATTCTTCTCTCTTGTTCTTTTAGTTTTTATATTTTGAAATATCTCTTGAAGACATTATCATTAATGTTATTTTTATTATTATTGTTATTATTACAGAAGCGGTAACGGCGGTACAATCAATGTCTCGACCACAATCTCGTATGGAGGATGCGTGCACAGCAACGAGTAATGAAAGGGTTGACGTATCAATAGAAGATATTGGTCGAGATAGACTGACTGAAAGAAGACCGTTTACAAGGGAAAGTTCTCCACTACTAATTGTGGAATCACCCATTTCTGAACGTGAAGCGACTGCTGAGATGGGTCGTACCGTTTTACCTTTGTCTTCCTCCATGAGTGACCTTACGTCTGTATCGGATAGTCCGACCGTTACAATTAGTGAAATTACGACTACAGTTCCTGTCACTGAGGTATATAGAGCCATAATATTTTATTCAAATCATCCTCTGATATATTTATAGTCGTTTGCATATATGTAGACTTTATTAGATATTGATTCTAAATTTGAATATAATATTTAAAAGCTTGCTTAATTAACAAAAATAAAAGAATCGATTGTATTTTAGGTCATTGAAGAATCGATAGTTAAAACAGCTCCAGCAACAATCATCGTTGAGCCACCTTCAGAACCTAGTTCACCAACATTAGATGACAAACTCCCCGCAGTTACATCTACATCTACAACCCCCGTAACAGTCACCCCGCCACCGACGATTTCGACAACAACGACAAGTGAAGCTACGGTGAGCGAGTTGCCGGTCGCGAGGTTGACGTCGCGCTCGAGGTCGTCGTCGCCGAGCCGGAGCCATCCGGGCGCCGTGCGCCAGACGGCCTCGCCGGTAAAGTCACTGCCGCCCGTGATCTCGGTAACGCCCGACAGTATAATGACACCTGAGACGCAGCAGGACGGCCACAACAACAACATGCCACTCAGACACGTGACGTCGAGCGGTGTTCAGCCCCAACGTGCTGTTATATCGTACAGCTCCTCTCACGAGGAGTCGGCCACGTCGCCGCAATCGTCTCAGTCACCCTCCCGCGAGACCTCCCAGTCTCCACCCCCACCCCGCTCGCCTCCAGTATCTGCCATAACGACGAAAGAATCGTCACCCCGGCCCTCGAGTGTTCCCCCCACCCAGTTCATCACCTTTTCCACTTCCCAGATCCCACCCGAGTTTTTCTCGCTAGCTAATCCCCCATTGTCATCATCGTCACTGTCTCTGTCGTCGACTGACCAACACCACCAACAGCGCCGCGACGTAGAGGTAGAACCGAGCATTACGGAAATGACCGGGCAACTGCTGAGGGCGCTCAGGCATGCCGGCACTCGCTCACTCAGGCATTTTGTCGATTCCGTAGTTTCCAGATTCGAGGGACAGGACGACGGAGGAGTAAACGGCGAGGAGGCGAAGGTGCGACGGGTCGAGCTGGCGGTTTGCGCTTTACTCATCCTCATCGCCGGCCTGATCATTGTTTGCATCTGCACCCCCAGGACCGTTACTCATCATCATCACTGGGACTACTTCAACCCGCCCCAATGATCCACGCCAATCTTGCCCTTTCGCCCGGACAACTTCACGAAAGTAAGTATGCTGGCGAGAGGGCAAGAAGACAACTGCGTCCCGAGGGAGTCTGACTAATGTGTGGTCGTCAATCGTCCGTCTACTTTTTTTAACCTTTTGGGTCACCATTTGTTTAGAATGCGTTTTGTAGGGATACGATATATAAAGTTTCTTGTAACAAAATTTCACTTTGAACATGGTAATACAGAAATATGAATCCAAATGTAAAATAAATGTTTCACATTAAATCTACTTGTAAAATTATTCATTATAATTCATTGCAAATTGAAATGTTTCTCTAATATATAATATGAGTTTAGAGTGAACTTTTGTTTTAAGAAAGTAAAGGTTGGAAAGCATTTGAAAGTCATTTCTAAACATATTCTTCGTATTATTGACTAAAGGGCAGGTATGGCAATAAAATTGAAAAATCCTTATTGTCGTTGTTATATTTAAGAAATTGGAATTGATTAAGCAATTTAATATTCACAACTTTTTGACGACCAATAGTGTATATCTTTCATTGATTGTTAATGTTTTATGAAAGACACATTTCATTATAAATTGAATTGGACGCCAGAAAATATTGAATAGTAAAAAGCATTTTCGTGAAGATTTACAAACAAAATTAATCATTATCATCATGAAATAATTTTTATACGTTGCAGTAATTACGAATTGATGTGTGAATTAATTGTACATAAAAATACGAGCACGAACAAAATAAAGAAAAACACAACGAATTATATTTATGCTATACTGTATTTTAATACAAAAATTTACTCACCAAGTTCACAATTTAAGTGAAATCGACAAGAAGTCAAGAAATTTTTCTATAAGCTATAATTATGTAGCATGAAATAAACCGTTCACTAAGTAGTTTTAACAATCTGTTATACTGAATTAGAAATAGGTAACGATTAAAAACTGATATTTCTTGCAATAATATTTATATAAAAAATCAATCATAATAAATATTTTATAGTGGAAACATACTAGTCGAAAAATCACGGAAAATAAATAATTATGTAAAAAGCATTTTCGCATAAAAATTGTTAATACAAAAATAAGTAACTCAAAGGGTTAAGAAATACATATCAAGAATAAAATTTATTTTTCTAAATTGGAAAAATCTTGACTGCCGGAAAAATTTGGAAAATTTTTGCGGTATCGACAATGCACAATCATTGTATTACGCTGACCCAGTTTTTGTATAAAATATATCATAGATTTCTATGCACTATTGTTATGGAATTGACATTATTGTTGAGACTTGTTAAACAAATTTTAATAAATATTGTGAATGTTTTTGAAAGCTTGTAAAATTCGTCATTTGTGTTTACTTTTTTAAAACCCTGTATTTGTATTTCATAGCACACTTATATACCATAATAGAATACTTACTGCCAAACGTAGAAATGTAAAAGACAGTATTTTGAATAATATTTTAATCATAACTAATATTAAAATAAAATGAGAATTTCATACGTTAGTAAACTACTGCTTTAAATTATTGCAAAACGATCCTTATTAAGTTATCATTATAACTGTTTGTACTATTTATTTATCATTGATGAAAATCTCGTATTTATCAACTTTTGTTTGATTGTTTATATGTTGAATTATTTTCCTTAAAATATTCTATTATAATTATATCTTTTAATATTATAATATTATATTAAAATTTAGTGTCTTTTTATTTGTGAAATACGTTCTTTTATTTTTTTAATAATACTTTAGAATATTTAAAAAATTTTGATTCAGTAAAATAATTTTTTATTTATGACATCAAAATAAATTATGTAAGTTTTATCAACTACAAGAAAACTACAATATTACCTTATCATATATTTACAGTATAAATAAGTCAATATTACAAAAATAAATGTTTTTATCTAACTGAACTACTTTTATTTTTCTGTAAAAAGAGTGGGGCATATTGTTAAATAAATTTTATGCATTTACTTATTGAAATAAAAGTTGTAATCCCGTCATTTAAATTATTTTACAAGTGGACATTCGAATGTTTATTGATTTTTTATCAAAAATGTGCAAACTCTACCACAATCAAACCAGACAAAATAACTTTTAACGACAATTGACTTCGAATTATTATAAACGCATCATTCAATACTGAATATAATTTAATGAGACTTACAAAAAAAGATAGAAATAACTAAATTTATACTATCTAATTACGTACTTAAACCCTCAGAATATTATAAGGCTTGCTTATTTCAAAACATTGGTTATTTGTTTTCTCTTAGACGTATTACCGAGATTTATCGCTGATATGTAATTTGATTATCTAACCAAGAGAACGCCTTAATAAGCGCTACCGGCGATACTTCCACGCATTGCTACGTACCCTACTAGGAGCTATTACGTAAACTTACGTAGGCCCTTTTCTTTAGCTAATCTCATCTCTACTTATATTTTGTACAAGGTACATCCAATAATTAAAGTGATTGAGCTGTATAAATAATTAATAGTTGGATAAAACATGCAATTTGAAGTATTGCTCTCTCTTTGCAGAAATATAAAAGTAGTTTAAATAAATAAATAGAAATATTTTTATAAAAGTATAAATATTGTGGAATGATAAAAATTTTACAAAATTAAAAAGGTTTAAACATAATTTATAAATATTTTAAGAGAAAAGATCATCTTCGTAAACTTTTATATCTCGCTTATCTTTATGAGAAGTCTTTTGCGTATAGCTAGCTGCCAATGTAGACCACATTGAGCTAGAAGTTGTATCAATAACTGGATCAACTACGGGTTGTCTTCGCGCCATAGAAACTTTTAACTGTATTGATGAAGCCATTATGCCATCCATTTCACTGATTGCCCGTTCTGCAGACTCTGATTTTTCAAATGTTATAAAACCTCTGTTGAAAATATTTATATATTATTCATTTTGCAACTTTAGCGTGTAAAACACGAACACGTAGGATTTATTATTCACTTAAATTTCATGCAAATAAATAAAGTGAATTTGAAGACTTAATTTAAGATCTTTAAAGGGGTAAGATCAATTTTGAAATTAAGACACAAAAAACATTATTTGTGTCGTTTCATTGTCTTAGATCGCCAACCTCATCAGACTACAAAATCTTGAGATGCAGTTCCTTTTTTATTGTTTAATGATGATCGACAAAACATTGCTAATTATTAAAAATATTTTGGTTTTAATTCAAATTTGACCTTAGACTTCCAAAAAGCTGAAATCAACTCTTTAATTTTATATTCCAAAAGAGGAAGCTCAATTATTTATTGTTAAATAATAAAATTAGCTTTATCGGTTACGAATAGGAAAAGATATCAACTATAAATTATTTATTTTCTTAGCTTATTTTATGGCTAAAAACAATATTTTTTTTTATAATTGTGTATCACTAGAGAGTCAATTAGAGTCAATTTCGCGATTTATGTTGCAATATTAGTATTTTAACTTTTAGATAGACGGTTTTATTATTGCAAATTGATTTTTCATTTAAAATTTTCATTCAATTAACGCATTAACTATAAAATATCATTAATTTTTCACTAGTATATTAGATCATTCAAAGCGTGAAAAACATGGCTTTTAGCCTTAAATTAAAATTTTATAGATGAGAAGGTTCTCGTAAAAACCACTAAACTTACTTTTTCTCAGCCTCCATGGTAATTTTAAGTATATTACCAAATGCTGAGAAATGTTTTTTTAAGAAATCTTCTGATATTTTGTAACCAGAAACAAATATTGTATTGCCTTTGATTGGTTTTGGTTCCGGTTTGGAAGATACCGGCTTTTCTGGAACTCCCCTCTCGTCAGTTTCAGTAGCAGATACAAAACTTTCATAAAGACCTTTGACTACTTTTGGCCTTGTAGCTTCAGTGTCATCTTCAGGCTCTTGTGTTGCTGAGAAAGGTTGATAAGACGATACTGTTTTTTCTGTGCTGCTCAATTTTCTTTCTAAGCCTCGAGGTCTTTTAAATATTTGTTCCGGTCGTTTAGGAGTTTTTGGTGCAGTTATAACCCCTGATTTTATTAATTTCTTGGCTACCTCACGAGCATCTCTTGCTTCTGTTGGACGCTTAGGTACTTGTGGAACTCGCTCTGGTTCTGGTTTGGGTGTTTTTAAATCTTGGAGAGCTTTTTTCTAAAACATAAATTAGAAGTAACTTTAACTTTCAGTGAAAAAATTGCAAAAAATTAAATAATTTATTTTTTATATCAAATAACTTATATACTAAATGTTTTTACGCATATAATTATTGCAATGATTTTTTATTATAAAACGCATAATGGATCTCACAAAAGTAATGAAACATAACCAAAGGGTCGTGGTTCTTAAAAATAAACTATAAATATAAGCTTATCATTATACCTTTCTTTTTAATTTATTATATTTTGCTTGTAGCATTAATTCTTCTTCCGTTAAATTGGATGGGAAGTGTAAATATACCATGGTGTTATATTTCTAAATGCTTTAATGAGTGTTTGCAAACATCCAATATACTGCATGAACTGAACTTTGTGCAGATAATACAGAAATAGCACGAATGTATAGACGGTTGAGTCTCGGATGGTCATATCATATCGACTGTTTTCTTTGAAATCAAAGTAACTGTTAGTTTTGCTATCTTTAAGGCAGATGGCGTTGCAGTCAAATTACATGCTTAATATAAAAGGTAGGGGAAAATCTGATTCTTATTTATTGGAAAACCCCTTCACTAAAGAAATACATTGTAAATTAAGCTCGAATTACAAAAATTATACTTTTAGATTAAGGAAGTTGATGAATTAACAGCAAATAATAACTCGTCAGATAATCAAACTATTTATGATTTCAAATAATGTTAGTTATATGCTGTTTTAAAAAATTATAATTCCTTATAAATAGTGCTTCAAGTCTTGACTACTGACGAACTGTACAACATTAGGATTACCAGAATACTACATGCAAGACGTATAATATCGTTAATACAGACTTTACTAGTTAGATTTCAGTTACCAGCGATATTTATATGAGTTAAAAGTTGTTTGCATCAATGTTTAAAGTAAGAGTTTAACATAATTATTTGTTTTCTAATTATTAACAAAATATCGGAGTTAATAATAGATTTCTATATCTATTTTTATACTCTAAATGTTTGTATTGATAACTTAACTCATTACCAATATCATTGCCAGTTGAAATTAGAGTATATATTACAGATTTTATTTTTATTTTCTGTAGTTTTAATTAAAATTAAAGGAAATTTTTATAAGAAAATATATAGATATACAAATTCATGTTATTTAAACTTTAAAATTAGTTTTTTTTTATTTTCCATTCTAGGGGTTAAATAATTTTTGTATCAAATTTGAAAACTGACAGTATTACCCAAAAATCTATGTATATTTAAATCAGAAAATATTATTGGGTATTAATAACTTAATTCTTCTCGTTTTAGTTTTTTCTCTACCATAAATAGAATTAAATGTTCCTTTAACTTATGAAACTTTGTAGATATATTCTTCACAATTAGACAAACTATATTAATTTTAATTTGGTATTTTTTTATTTGGTTTTAAAATAGGAAAATATTATTTTGAAAATTACAAAAAAATTTAACTGCAAATATCTTTGATTCATATCAACATTTTTACTTAGCCAACTATATGGAGCTTCAGAAGTATAAAGAAGCTTCTCCTCTGCGAACTGCTTAAAGTTTTTAGGGAGAGAAGTACTTTTTGAAAATGACACATTTACCTTAATAAAAAATGAAAGACAATAAATGTGGAGTTTTTGGATGGTGGCGGATCGGAGGTGAAATAATAAGAGGCGTGTTGATCACTATATTTATTTGGTGGTTATATCTCTCGAAGCTCGACAGCGAGACGGTCCAGGACTTGCTGGACGTGCTACGCGACTTGCCGGAGGCAGGCAAGTACGCGTACCTTAAGGAGCACGTGCTCAAGCGCTTTGGCGAGACCTTGGAGCAGCGCTTGAACCAGCTCCTCGCCACTGTCAGCGCCGACGGACGCAA
>JAWWEQ010000001.1:34256661-34267908 GCA_035583055.1 Torymus tubicola
GCAGAGGAAAGGGTGTAAAATTAATTACCACGTCTTTAGATTAGTTATCTGTAAATATATTAATAATAAGTAACATCAACAATTAATTTGATGATAACTTATCCGCGTTACCGCCGGTAGTTTATCCTCATGAAATACGAATTTCTTTAGTATCGACTTAAACAAATGGGAACGTTGCAGAGGAAAGGGTGTAAAATTAATTACCACGTCTTTAGATTAGTTATCTGTAAATATATTAATAATAAGTAACATCTATAATATAATAATGAAAAACCATTCATATTCATAGATATTATTATAATATATTTCAATTCAATAATAAAACACTCAGTATGTATAGATTTTTGCAACTTTCAAGCATGAATTGTTTTCATTCATTTTTTTTCTTTTTTCTGCCAAAGTGCTTACAGTTTTAATAGAAAATTTTCTTACACTCCAGATTATTCATTTTGTTGTCTTTTCATCCGCTTATACATTATTTTATTACAATTTTATGTGAGAAGTTTTATTTTACATTATATTTATCTAATGAAAAGCTTATTTATATATTTCATTGTTTTAGTAAAAAATGTAAGTATCGCCAAGAAAATCTTATCGTTCTTTTACATGTCAGTATCTTACAATCTAATTTTCGTTCTTTTTTCTTCTTATTCACTATAGGCGCAGTTTGCCTGTAATGAAAATCTTCGTAATCTAGATGAAATTTACCAAGTAAGTCGCTATTGGACTAGAGACGGTAATACTCGTTGTATATTAACAGTTTTGTTATTTTTAACAGGGCATGTATAGCTGAATAAGAAAGTTGATAGACTACGCTGTCAGAAATATACAAAAATTTAGTCTTAATCTAAAAATAATATATTTTAATATCGTCAGTTTATCTAATAAAATTTAATCACATGCTATTCAGCCATAACGCATTAATTATATATTTTCAAGGATTTGTTCAAACAGTTCACTGATTAAAAAGTCAGTAAACTCTAGTTTTATGTTTAATCTGCTTTTCACAAGATTAATTATAAATTGATTTATAGTTAAAAATAATTTGAATTTTTAAATATTTTCTTTTATGAATGTTTAACGAAATTGAAAGTAGCGAGTGTTATAATTTGAAGTTTTCAGTGAGCGAATGAGTGTGACCATGAACCCGCAAATTTTGTAACAATGAGTAATGTACAACCACATGTACCCAGCACGATTCCGTGATGTGGAGCGTTAGCAAGATGCACATTCCGCTGACGCTTCGCATGTTGCTATGGCGGAATCGTGCTGGGCTACGTGCTTGCCTTCTTCTGATTTGTGCATTACCTATTATCACATATTTACAAGTTCATGATCACAGTCATTTGCTCACTAGGAGCTTCCATTCGTAACATGTGCAACAATTGTTAAATTAAATTTTTTTGATATAGAAAAAATGAATACTTTTGCTCAATCTATAAGCAATACAATTGTCAACCCAAGTACGTTTACATTTATTGAAACATTAAATTTTGTGGAATAATACAATAATTTAATATTAAAAAATACACTTTTTATGGATTTTGAATAATATCTTTATCGTGACTAATTATATATAGTAATTTTTTCTGCAAAGTTATAAAATCATTGTTTAAAAATTAAATGTGATATTGTTATGCTTTTCTTTTACAAATTTCAATCGTAAATTTTATAAGTATAAAATTAATAAAAATGATTAAGTTTCCTTGTAAAAATGTCGAAACTAAATTGTACAATTGGTTTTATTTTAATGCAATTTGTCACTATACATTGTCATTTTGAAATTTGTTATAGTTTGAAAAGTGATTATACAGTTTTCCACATAACTATAATGATTTTTGTAGAGTTTATTTACAGTTAGATAAGAGCCCGCGAATGTGAACCCAAAACCTCTTATTTTATTGTATTTACACATTGCAAAAATATGGTTTGAGTAGCAAAAGTAAATACAAATATTAACACTTTAGTAATTTGCAATTCTTCTGAAGCTTTTTAAATTATTTTCATATACATTAACACAACAATTACTTCTATTAAACTAAATAAACTTAACACTTAAAGTAATAGGAGACTATATTATAATTTTTTTAGTAAGGTTGTATAATTTCATCGAACATTTTTCATAAATTTAAATATAATAAAAAAAATGATATTTATTTTGCCATTCAACCTATATTACGTAAATATAGATACTTTTTAACAATTTTTATAAGATTTATTGTAATAAATGTAATAACCAAAGAAGTATTTCAATTAATGAAAGTCAACAACTGAAGTAAAAATTTCACAGTTTGTATGTTAATAGTGTACAGTTTTTTTATGGTCGAACATCAAATATTCATCTTACTCAACTGTTGTTAGTGACCCTTACTGAAAATATTCATATGAAATCAGTTGGAAATTAGATGCAAATTTTGTATGATTACCATCTTTTTCTCATATGTTATATAATTTATGTAATTACCATTCTACGTATATGATTTTTACGTTATCTAATATAATCTTTTGAGCTATAAAACTGTTAAAGATTTTCCAAAATAATTTACAATTATAGCAATGCTATTAAAATAATATATTTACAAAAAATAGAGCTAATTATAAAAAAAACAGTATCTTTATTGTGGGTGCATGTTAGCGCTCACATACATATTTCCGTAATACTTATACATGAAAACAAAGCAAAGGTAAATAAATTTGGTATTTTTTGTTCACTTTTCCTGTCAATACAGAAACTTCATAAAAAAACAAGCATTCTCGAGAAAAATTAATTTCTCTCAAAAGCGCTTTTCTAGTCATCTTATGTACTTTTTAATTTTTAGCAAAATATCGTTTAAAAGATGAAAAAAACGTAAACTAAGTAATACCACGAAAGTTTATTTAAAAGTTTTAAAAACTGTAAAATGATAACAATTTAAAGTAAATTTGAAAAATAAGACTTCAATGTTCGGATATCGTAACAATTTTTGAGGATTGTGAACTTATATCATTGAAACTAACCAAAAAATACGAAAAATACATGTTAAATTATTTTCAGAATAGAATAGCAGTATCAGTAACAGCATACTTTAAATCCAAAATAAGCAGTACATATCGCTATTTTTGTTTATCAAATCTAGAAAGTTATTTAAAAAAAAGTGGATTTTCTTGTCATTTGTAATGATGGAAGCAAACTTTTTCGAAAAACAAGTTTGAAAATTTCGTTCATTTTTCAGAAATTTTAAGTAGTTTTAATTTAAGCCTTTTTTCGAAATTAAAAGTTTCTAGTATTAACTAAAACCGTACGAAGACTAGCACATTTCACTTTCTCCCCACGAAGACTAGCACATTTCAGATTCTCCCGCGAAAACTAGCACATTTCGCGTTCTCCCCGCGAAGACTAGCACATCTCGCGCTTTCCCAGCGAAAACTAAATCATTTTTTTACTATTCACTTTGAATTTTACTTATTAAATCTATGAAGGAATGAATATACATATTAATTAGACACAATAAGACTTTTTGATACGCAAATACTCTTATATACCTTTTGATTTGCATAAATTATTTAAAATTCTATAGGAATATTCGTCTATAGGAATAAATATGCTAGTCTTCGCCGGGAAGGTGCGAGATGTGCTAGTCTTCGCAGGGAAGTTGAGATGTGCTAGTCTTCGCGGGAAATTTGAGATGTGCTAGTCTTCGTAGGAAGCGACGATATCATCTTGAAGTTATACTGTTGGTGTTAATAATTTAAACATATCGAATTAAATATGGTGGCTGATATTTATCAATTTCTTATAGTCATAAAATACTACTATCCAAAGAAGGTATCTGGTTACATTGTCAAAAACCAGTGAATTTTAAGATTGTAATATTCTCAAAAGAAAAAAGAATTGTCCATTATGTACTAAGGACGCAAAATGTATCATTTTTAGCGAGGGTAAGCTTTAGGGCCGAGCACAGTAAGGATTTTTTTATATAAGTTCCAACAAAAAATTTTGACTAAGATTATTGAAAAAAATTAGTTTTAAGACGTAAACTATAAACCAAAATGTTTAAAAAAAGTTTGTCCATATTAATTTATTAAAGCTACCCGAAAATAGCACCCGATTCACATTAAAATCAGATGGTAATTCATGTCACATTCATACACAATTCTCAGTCGATTTCCATGTCAATATTTTTGGTAGGAGTCCGTTTTTTTACTCTAAAAAGACCGGCTTTCATTATTCAGTTAAAATAGTCTGAATCAAAAATATTTATATTTTATCAAATTTGTATTGTATAGTATGCGAACGAATCTTATTTTATTTTTCTAGGTATAATGCGTTGGAGCATCGACCTTTTTCAGGGATCGTGGAATACCAAATTCAATTGTGCTGTGATATGTAATTATTAATTATTTTAGATAGTTCCGAGTTTAAACTTTGAACATCTTAAAAAATTCTTCAAACGAAATTTAGCTGTTCGACTGGTACAACAATAAGTCGCACAGTAGAAATCGGTATCCCATACTAGCTTGACACGATCATAGTTTATTCTTAGTAGAGTCTTAGTTTATTTTTTATTAGAGTAAAGGTGGAAGTTACTGTATGGTGAACATAACCTCTCAGATGAATAGTTTGCTGAACATGTAACTTATTTTATTATTATCATTACGTACATCTTGATTGATTGAAACAAAAATAATAGTTCGATTTAACCATAAACGTTTAACTATCAGTAAGGTGATGATGCATACTGACATCCTATAAGAACATGGCTTTCAATTACTGTGTCCCGGTTATTGTGTTTTATGTTAAAAGATAGAGCTCAGTATTTGGGAAGGGTGGCACAGTAACTTCCACGTTGCACCCTATTTTTTCTATACAGTTTCAATCTTTGTATTACAATGTAACCCGATTTGCTCTATAGCTACCTTTGACATGCAGATCATATAGAGTATTTCGATATGTCAGCTCATTGTAACTAAGTACAATTTTTCGTCGAAAAGAATTTAAAAAATGTCGCAAGGACTTACATATAGTTTGTTTATTTTTATTACGAGTTTTAACAATGATCATTATTTCGATTCGGCAGGACTGATTTATTTTTCTAACTCTTATGATGAGAAATTATATCCAGATTATTCATTATCACTTTGTTATTTTTTATTTCAACAAGAAATTAATTTTTTAGCAATACTTTATTACAAACGTTATTTTAATATAAAAAGTATAGATTTACAAATTTACATGGAACTTTCAACAGAATCATATTTCTACATTAAAAGTAAATACATTTTAGGTTTATACAAAATAAAATTTTTAAAAATAAAACTATGATAAACGATAACTTAGTTCTTATGTAATATTATATTGAAGAAATGCGATCATTTAATTTGCATACTTTACAGGAATCATTTTTTTCTATGCTACACGTATATTAAGAAGACATTATAGTACGCTCCAATTATTATTTCATACAGATTTTTTTTACACATTTTACAATAAATTTTAAAGAATATCTTAAAAACTATTTCTTAAAATAACCTAACCTATTCTTGTACTTGCGAATACGACAGATTAGTAAAAAGTTTTTGTTTTCAGTTTTTCAATTTGTTTTTATCTTTCTTCGTCTTTAATCATTTTCTACTATCACTCGATTTGCATTTCGTTTGTTCCATCTACAATCAAGTACCTGCGATTTCTTACGATATTTGGCCCCAGTACCCTAAATGTTCACTGTACATATTTTAAGGCACGTTCGCATCGAAAGCATTGTTCTATATGTGTATTAAAAAGTGATTTTTCCATACCTTATTTCACACTAGCTACTTCTATTGTTACGTTTTTCTAACCTTTGATACAGTTTGTCGCATAAGAAATTTTTAGATAACTAAATTTTCAACATTTTAACTTAATTTAACATTTAACTAGGCAAAATGATAATTTAGAATATTCACTAAACATATTGAGCATTAAAAAATGTTTATCTCTCTACTTATTACACCATTTTTCAAGTTTTCTACATTGTGAACATTACATGATTAAAAAAATGTATGCTAATATCAGACTATAGTTAAATTCGCTGTTTGAATTTTCTGAAAAAATAATCTCTTGAATATTATAGTATTCTAGATAATATGTCCTCTCATGATCATTAAAATCTATTAATGTCAGTTTTCTGGATTACATAAAGTTAAAACTAAGGGTTTTAAAATGGTTTCACGGCTGCGATTTGTATCAAGGCAAAGTCCCATAACGGGGGCTTTTATTTTTTATAATTAACGATAAAAATCGTTGATTAAGAAAACTTATATTTTATATCATACTACTTAATGCATTTCTGTAGTATAGAATGGTTAAAAATCAAGGTAATTTTCTCACTTGTTTTGTTATTGATGTGATAGTCTTTTAGAAATGTAAGTTCTATAAATCGAATTTTATAAGAAAGTTATTTTTAAGGAAGATCTATTATTTGCATTGGAAATTACTAATTATATTGACTATGTCAACAACAGAAGTGCGATTGTACCTTGCATTCTAATATTTATTTCTCTTTGCTCTTATCGTTGATTCCTATTTTTCTCTTTTATAATCGAATGCACAGAAAATAATTTTTTGCACTGTAAAAGCTAATAAATTCGCCACAAGGCCTAAGTCAGTGATACATTTGAAAAAACATTCTAGGATAGATATCGTGGAAAATAAAAAAAATTAAAATAAATCAAAGACTAAACAATTAAGTGTAATTAAACTTACATCAAACGCATTATAAAATATAATAATAATTAAGTAATAAATTTTTTCCAGTTAACGGCAATTTTAAAATTTAACGCTACATTTTTCATGTCTTCTAAATCGACGCGAACGCGCATTTCAAATGTCAATTTATTTACTGTGCAACAATTTTCACTTAATACGCTTTACTTATCTTAATCTTTTCGTCGTTCATAACTCTGATAGTAGGATTTTTCCAATATCTATTATTTGACTACGAAATCATATGGATTATTATAGACAGAACTTTTTCTGTTAAAACTATATTTCTTAAAAATATATATTTAAATAACTAAAAAATGCCCTCAAACTAAAGTACAATATTTAATGATTTGATTTAATCCTAAAATTCTTTGGAAGCCATACACTTTATTAAAAAATTAGACTATAACTTTTAAAAACTTGATTTTTTAATAAAATGTGTTACTTTTAGTTAAATAAATAAATATAAAAAAAATTCAGAGCGCTAATAAACTAATGATTATGATGTTGATAGAAGAAATACGTTTAGAAGATCAGAGAAAAAGGGAGATGGAGAGAAGGAGACAACCAAAGAGAGCGAGAGAAAGAGAGAGAGACCAGAGAGTGAATGAGATTGCAATAAAACATTTCTTAAGAACAATTTTGAAAATCTAGCGCACGTCTGCCGTATTCGCAAGTAAACTATCCCGGGAACTTTTATTTGTTTCACTTTGCATTCAGCAATTGCTGCCAAAGTAAACCATCAGAACAATTTTGTTTCTTTGAGGATGCAGAGCAGTCTTAAAGATAGCGTCTGACTAGACTTGTGTTAAGCAGAGAGCGTTTAACAAAGAGTGCATCACCTGCCAAAAAAGCGACAGATAAGGCCACCGAGAACAAAGAGAACGTGGGTCGTAAGCGAGGTACCAGATGATCGCCACGTCGATGCTGAAGAGACATCATCGCATTGAGCTAGAGGCAAAAAAATATTAAGTGCATTTTAGAACATATATTAGTAACATAATTTTTCTAATTTTCTACCAAGGTAAAAAAGATGCCTTACCGTAGTCTGTAAGATTAACCTGCCATTCATGTTTGTGATGGTAAGGTGATCGTGGGCAGGACGCTGTGTGCCCTGTGATGGTTAGCTCACGGTGGTGGATTGGAGTTGCACCGCTGTCTAAAGTACCCGTCGTTGTCATCGCTGAGGAGCTATACACGAGGCAATAACGGCCAGTCTCCGTGCTTGCAACGATATATCCTCGATCTTTCTCGACCCACGTACCATGACATGAGTACTCTGTAAAAAATAACATCTGCTATTATATATAATTTCATCTATGAATTGCCTATATGCAATTGCTTCATCTAACTGCCTTATTATATTACAACTTATATCCTACTCCAAAAAACAGTATTATCTAATTAAAAAACTTATCAGAAAAAATTTATATATACATGAAATATTTCTTCTCAATCGTGAGAATCGTTATTCCAAATTCTATCAAATGCTGAAAATCAATCTTAAAGTAAAAAAAAATTCAGAATCATATTTACGAACATTCTGAAGTCAAAAAGCATTAACACTTTGAAAAATTTTAAATTTGTCAGAAAAATGCAGTTTTTACGATTTAGAAAACTAGAAGCATTTTGTGTAATGTATTATTGGGAAAAATAGGTTGCAAATTATGCCAAGAATCAGGGCAAACTTCCGGAAATAGGTTATAAATATTTTACATCCACCAATGATCTATATAAAACTATAAAAATGATTTTCAGATGATAATGGTATCCACATAGTTGCTGATAAAGCAGACTTAGACGAAATTAAAAAACTAGAATCTCTAAAAAATGCAGCCCTAGATGTCAATGTTTTTACAAAGTTATATCAGAGGCTGAATAAACATGGAGTAGTTGCTGCTTGCAGCTTAAAAATGTTAGAAGAAAAAATTAAAATGCAAAATTTGACAAAGAGGCAAAAGATTTTAAAATTGTTTATATTTTTCTACCCCGTAAAGAGAAAGACAGTGATATTGTGAAGTCAACCACTAGTTTTATCATCGAGGCAACTCCTGATATTAGAATCAAGCTACTTAGTCAGAAACGAAAAATTGTAAAAAAGAAAACAACACAAGTCATCAACATACAGTTACAGATACCAAAACGTGTCCAATAATTCAAAGGAAACTTAAAGATCAAGCGCAAAATATCAATTATGGTTAATTTAAATAAAAATTTTTAGATTATTGATGAAATGCAAAGTAATTTTATACAAAGTGAAGCTTAATTACTATGCAGATCTTAGGTCTTTTAATAAAGATGTAAATAAGAAAGACAGTTTAACATTATACTTAAAATATTAAGAGTTTAAATGCAAATTAAACTTCATTAAACTGAAAATCTTTATTAAAAGATTAAAGATCAAACCATATGTAATTGTGTGCTCGGAATCGTGGAATTTAGAACTTTCTGATCACTTTGGAATGGGTACAAATTAAAACAATAGTAAAATAAATAAGGCTCATGGAGTTGTTGTGTACATAATAGATAATGTTAATGAGATTTTAGAAATGATAGAAGTTGGTAGATTAAAAATTTTGCATACTTATATTTAATTGAATAACAATTGTACTTTCGAAATATCATCTATCTACAGGTTGCATGATTTTCATTGTCCACACTGAGAGAAATACTCTAATAAAAATTATAAAAATTCTAACAAAAATTACTAAGGAACATACGATCGGGACCTATACTTACATTATAGCCTATTTTATAATAGCTTCAATAATTTTTAATAGATATTTATTGATTTTTGTATATAAAATCAAATAATGTTCTTCTACATAAAAAACATTGAGATATAATATAACAAAAATCCTAATTAGTGGTATTTCAACAGAAAATATTTAAAATAAAATACAATATAATTTAAATTTTGTTAAAACCCAAACATATTTTACTATGTAGCTTTGTCAAAGTTAATCAGCAGCTTCAGCTCAGTGGTAGAGTGTTTGCCCCATGACTCTAGGGTCGTGGGTTCGAATCCTCCCTCCACCTGACCGGAGTTTTTTTCTGAATTTTCCTCGACTGAGGAGAGCTCTGGGTATGAGGATTTCAATTCACGCATTTTTAGGTGGTGATTTTCGAATGTTCGGGGTCCTCTAAAGTTGCGGAAAAGGAAGGAAAAGACGGGCAAGCTCTGGGGTGCTCCTATCTAGAGTAAACCGTGACTTCTCCTCCCCAGTGGAGGCGCTCGCCCATGCCTGGCATGAATTGAAGTCTCGGTGACTTGGGCCTCAGGTGCTGCCAACCCCTTCGGCCGTCTTAAGCTGGTTCTATCACTACAAACCAAGCCTCGGATGAAAACAGCAGACGACCCACAGGCCGGTCTGCCCCAGCGACCTCTCCCAATATTCAATATTAAAGTAACAAGAGTAGTGAAGCAGGGGGATCCTCTATCACCTGTAATATTCAATCTGATCGTAGATCATCTGCTCCGCTCACTTCCACAGGAATGCGGAGAATGGCTGATGATCTAGTACTACTTGCCGACTCGCCGGTTGGACTACAGCTTCTACTTGACCAAACAACTGCCTTCCTGGGGACTTGTGGCCTTCTCCTGAACACCAATAAGTGCCACACGGTTTCGATCGTTGGCGATGGCGGCCGCAGGAGGGCCGTAGTAGATGCTGAGCGCACATTCACCATCAATGGTCAGCCATTACGTGCGCTCTCCAGAGAAGACTCCTGGAATTATCTAGGAATCAAGTTTTCTCCAGAAGGACGTCGACCGATCCGGTTAACCAACCAGCTCAGTCCCTTCCCGAACGCTTAACAAACTATTACATGGATTTGGGGAGAGTTAACCTGACTAAACTAAAGAGATCAGCCAGTGCACGTTGCGGTTCACCGAGAACAAAATCACCTACACTACCTCAGACGACATTAAGAAGAGGTGGGCCGCAATCTTGCACCAATCCATCGACGGCTCAGCGCTCAAGCTCTCCCACCAAGTCACCGGCCAACACCAATGGCTGGCTGACGGGACCTCGCTCCTCAAAGGGTGGCAATATATTAACTGCCACAAAGTGAGGATTGGAGCGCTCCCGACCCGATCTCGAACAACCAGAGGGAGACGCAGCGATAGACTCTGTCGCGCGGGGTGCATGGCGCAAGAGACCAACAATCATGTCTTGCAGGTCTGCCTCCGCGCCCATAAGGCCAGGATTGACACACACAATGCCGTGCTCTCCTACCTTGGTCGGAACCTCAAACGTCAGGGATTCCAAGTACAGGAGGAGCCTTACTACCGGACACTATCCTGCATTTGCCAGTCATACTCTCCTGGAGGGGAATTTGGTGCAAATTCTTAGCATCAGATTTTCTATCTCTAGGCACCATCAACCGGAGAGATCTTGCTGTTATCGCCACCCGGGTGCTTATCGGTGGAATCGTTGCACACACAGCTTTCAACCGCTCGATCGCAGTGGTACGAAGTGGACGCTGATCGGACAAGACCCCCCCCCCCCCCCCACTTACGGTGC
>JAWWEQ010000001.1:34275576-34367157 GCA_035583055.1 Torymus tubicola
TATATATACACGCGTCCCGAATATGAAATGCGCGCAGGTTCGGGCGTTTTTCGAATTCGTGAATTTAATTATAGGGACGTGCGGGTTACAAGTTCGCTGTCTGAATTTCTTAATTCAGAGTTGAGATAATGGAAAAGTGGCTGCATTTCGAGGAATCTTGTGTTCTGGTAGATGCGAACAGAGAATTATGAGTATAATAAAGTGCGAAAAGATCGGAGTATTGATCTGTTACGATAAAATTTTATAAGTAAATACTATGTGTAAAGAAAATACTGAATCATTAATGCACCATGGAAAGGTTCCGATACAAATTATCATTTTCTCAGAACACTTTGATTTTTATTTATTCAATAAATGAAACGGCTATCGGTGCCTTTTATGTGACATTATTTCAAAAAGAAGAAAAAACAAACGACGAGTTCTATACAGCAGTCATATAAATTAACAGAATGAAAAACCAAAAATGATTATTTATAGTACAACGATAAAGTTCTTAGAGCTGTCCTTTTAAAATAGCAATAATAGCATAATTGACTATATATTATGGAGAAAAATTACTGTATTCATGCAAAAATTTAATAAACACTTTATTGATATTTAATAAAAATATTCGAAATACACCTGTAACTACTATAATTTATCTGAATAATCTAAATTTTGCTAATCTAATAATCGCTAATAGAGAAAGTAGTAATCTTCAAGGAAATTTATTTACCGTTGCTTATCTAAATAACTTACTTCCTCTTTTTTATTAATCAAAATTTTAAATTAATCCACATTTTAAAACCATTTTTCAGAACAATATATATATATCCCCCACGCAATACGAGCCAACCCTATTAACCCCTTTAATAACCCTTCGCCAATCTCTCTCTCTCTCTCTTTCCTACCAGTCGATTCCCAATTTACGGACCAAAACAAAGCGCAGCCCTTAAATCTTCCCAAAGATTTTTAATCGAGAAATCGGAGCCAACCAGCTTCTCTTTCTATATATATCTCTCTCTCTCTCTTTCCTTCATCCCACCGCAAAAACTAAATCCCAATTAAATCTCACTCCACGTCCCACGTTTCTTCATTTTCTCTACGGCTATAATACGAACTTCTCTCTTACTCTCTCTCTCTTACTCTCGTCCACCTAAAAACAGCCCAAGCGAGTGAATCTTCGTTCGAAGACGGTGTATATAGCGGTGGGGTTGACCTACTGGCCGAAAAGTTATCGGGAGAAATTTTAAGAGCCGCGCGCGCGTAGCTCGCAATAAAAGAAAACCGCCGATGTGTATATCGATTGCAATGCACGCGCCCACCCGCGAGAGAAAGAGAGAGAGAGCTTTTATATCCTTGGTCATTGTTCCCGTTCGCCCGGGAGACAATGCGCGGCGTTTTTTTTCCCCGATTATACGCTGTGGTTGTGTTGAAAAAAAAGCGGTGTGAATATGTATATGTACGTAGGTTATGGTGAGCTGACAAAGTGGATATGAATGTGTGTATAAGTAAAATGACATAGTGTTTAGTTTTTTGTCTATTTTTATTTGGGGAAAATTATACAGTGTTGGTATTTGAATGAAATATCGTACAGAAACGTCTTTGTATCTATTTTTTTGTTGTTCTTTGGTGTGGATTGGCTAAACTATTGTTTCGTAGCGGAGAGCTTTAAATTCGCGAATATTCGATGTTGTCAGGTGCTTTGGTCTCGTGATATTTTCGGATAGACCATAACCTATATAAATGTATAGTGCTATGTATATAATAGCGATCCAACTTCCATTTAGTAAGTTTGATTTCATTATTCAAATATTAAAAGTTTCAATCATTTTTTTACGATAATGGATTTGAGAAAACTCTTTATCAGTGGTTCAACTTTCATATTTAAATACAAAAAGTTATACATGAATAATCTTTTTAGGGCATCCAATAAAAGAGGTTTGTTTAATAAAAGTTTGTCTTTTATGTTTTACTACAATTAAATAAAACCTATGCTGACTAACATTTCCAAACTTCTAATACTTTTCTCTCAAGTTCAAATAAATTTGTAAAAAATGTTTAAATTAGCTAATACTCATTTCAATATTAACCATACAACCATAAAGATCCCTTCCAGTCCATCCACGATACTCTCAAACCGTCGACCTCCACTCTACCCACGACCTCGAATAAGAAAAAAAAAAAGAACAATCGCATAGACCGAAAAAAAAATCGAAACCGAAAGGTCATTCGCCGGAGTTTCAGTGAAAGAATGAGGAACGAGGCGGCGCCGCCGGTGGCACACGTGTATACGAGCTTGAACTCTCAACGCTGCTTTTAGAACGCGTATACACGCGCGCGCCAGTTTTCTCCCATTTTAACGAGGCGCGCGCGTTTCATGCCAAATCGGTCGATCGCAAAATTGTCGTACGCAAGGTATAGGAAGATGATGATGATGATGGTAGGGTGGAGTGAGAAAAGGCGAAAAATAGGTAGGATGGGTTTGAAAGTAAGTTTTACTTTTTTTGGAATTTTGTTTTTTTTTGGGGGGTCGCGGTTGTTTTTTTTTTTTTGTAGAATTAAACTAGTTTTGGTAGAAATGAAATTTGAAAGTTTCTACGATTACACGAACAAATGATCGTAAAGTTAAGGAATCTTATTCAACTTTTTTTTATGAAAATTTTTACAAAAAAGAATAGAATCGTAAGAGTAAGCGGTAACGCTTTTAATAAAGGAAAATATCACACGTTTCGTCTGAAAATAGTTTTTTCTAAATGAAGGAATATATTTAAACTCTCCTACTTCTATTCAGGAACGTTAAAAATCGAAATATTACAAAAGTATAAGTAGGCAATGAAATATTCATCACAACAAAATATATATATAAATTCAAATCCCACCCAACAATCACAATAAACGCGCAAATGAAGGCTCTATCCCGTACATATAATTGAAATTAATTAGCTTACTCAATATCTTCCGTACTCCAATTACATCTACCCATATTCAATTACAAATCCCTCTCATCCCTCTTAACCCAACCAACAACAACCACCACCACTACCATCATAACTACACAATATCAATCATAACCATTACATCAAAACCACCGCCTTCTACAAACCACACGCGTATGCGCTTCTCTAACAATACAACGCATCCTATATACACACACACACTACTGTATCCAACACATTCCAATGCACCTGTCTCGACGCCCGAATACCTATATATATATATACAACGCATATATACACGTCTCTTGCAAACTAGAACGTTTTATACAACAAGCCAATCTGCCCGTCGAGTTCGCTCCCCGATAATAACGCGCGAGGCACACGCCCGCGCGCCCGTGCTAGAGGCAATTATCGGGCCGCGAGAGAGAGAGTGCGAGTGAGCCGAAAGCAACAGTTACCTATCGGCATGCCGTTTGGCCGACTTAACGGTTTTGGTGAGTGTGTGTATGTGTGTGAGTGTATATAGAGGTGTATGAGAAATCGTGTATGACGGAAGCGTGTAGGGATGTTTATGCGTAATAGGGAAAATTTTATGGTTAGATATGTGGTAGGGATTTTGCAGTGAGAAGTGGTAGCTTTGGGAATACCTTTAGCGATTTTCAATTTTCGTGAAACCAAAACGCTTGTTATTTATTATTTACAACGGTACTTTCTTTTTACCCGGAAACTAGCTTACGTGTATAGGTAAATATACAAGGAGGAAAGTATATAATTTGATAAATCTATTTGAATATTGGAATTGTTTATACACTATGTAGATTTTATTGATAAAATTATAAATACAAGTGACAAGAAGAAATTTAAATTGCTATATACTATCCAATTCACCCCATCAAACTCTCTTTGTTCCCCCTTACTCTACCATCCCTTATACAATTAAAAAGAAAAAAAAATTACATAGATAATCAATTTACAAAGACCCGAGCACTATACATAGCGCGTAGCTCTGAGACAACAAAAAAAAAGTGCCTCTGTCCCCTCTAATTCTCTTCCACCCCCGGCCACCACCCCAGACTTTAATCTTTCAAGCGCTTTAACACCCTCACCAACCTGCCAGACACATAGCCGCTTCTGCCAGAGGCAATCGCACTCTGTTGAAATTTAATTCGTCACGCTATAGACGACAGGAGCCGACGATGCCGACAAAGTCTATATATATACACCAGTCTCATCCACTGGTAAAAGAAGCACAACAACAACAACAATAACTCTCGTCCAATATTTCTTAATTTTTCGTATCATGCCTTTTATTACAATATCACATTATATATATTTTATATATATATATATATATATATATATATATATATATATTGTATATATACACAATAAAGAACTGCGTCTCTTCTCTTAGCAAAAAGAGCGTCGTTCGATTCACCTTTCTCCCCCCTCACGACTGTGTATAGGTGGATATAATTTCGTCTATTCAGCAAATGAATTGAGGCGCGGGCAAGCTGCGCCGTGTCAAGAGGCGCCTTCACCTCGATTACTTCAACCGCCAACGTGACGAAGGCGGAGGAGGTACAGCACCAGCAGAGAGAGAGCGAAAAAAAAGGCTAAAGCTAACGCGACAGCGCTGCTGCTACCGGACTACTGCGTTTGCGAGTACTTATAAATAGGTGTATATGTATATATGCGTGGGTGGTGGACTTAGGCCGGTGAATATAATACGTGTGAATGGGTAAAGGTAGATGAGGAGGAGGAGGTACGTGTGAATAGCCACGTTTGAGTATTCGTAAGTAGGCTAGCGAGCGCGTGGCCGACTACTACTCTGTGTGTGTGTGTGTGTGTATGTGCATTGCATATATAGAGCGCCACGGTACTGGACCCTATATGCACAGAGACATACTCTGGTTACATACGTACGTATGTGTGTGTGTATACTGACGTTGTATCGCATTAAACCGCGGCTTTTTTATTTTTCGAGCCCACTCTCTCCGGTACTCTCGCGAGAGACTGAGTTTATAATAGCCTTTCTTTGTCACCTAAGTCTCTCTCTCTCTCTCTCCCTCACTTGCAGCGTTGAATTAGATTCTAAATATAGCAAGCGAGTGAGTGTGCGTGGCAAATTGACACTCGAGTGCAATGACTTTTTGCTCATTTCTCCGCGTGTGCGCGAGGGTATACGGGTGAGAGAGAGAGAGAGAGAGGAAGATTCGCTCACGTTGTAGAGCCTCCGAGTACTTGGGTTTAATGACGCGCCCGCGCTGTTGAATGTTTATTCTAAATGAAGTTTAATTTCAGTGAGGCTGCTGCTGTTGCTGCTAGTGTCGCCGTTGAAGTTTAATGAAGCGCTGGAAGGTAAGAGGATGGGTATATTATGTAAGAGAAGTCGAATAAGATGGAAATTTGGTGTGTGTGTGAGGGTGTGAAAGGTATGAGTATATAGTGAAAGAAAGCGAATAATAAGATTGACGACGGTAAGTGGGTCAGTGTGAAGAGGTTGGATGTGGAGAAGGTCAGGTGTGGTGGTAGTGGTGGTGTGGAGTGCCAAAATAATGCGGAGGCATTGTTTTTTATTTATATGTGTGGATTTTAGTATATAGGGTTTGTGTGGACTGCAGAGGTCAGGGTTGACGTTGTGGATGGTTATTGTTGTGAGACTGTTATTGTACGAGGAGAAAGGTTAGTAATTAGACGCTGAATCAGTCACTGTCCAATCTAGAACTTTCGTAATTACATTCTTAAGAATATTATCCTGAATGTACAGAAAATTTGTGTGAAATATGAATTTTCCAAATTTACAAAAATTTTTGTGTAAATAAATTATACAGAGAATTTATGTAAAAATTTTGCACAAAAATTTGTGTAAATCTGAGGTATGACACCAAATTTTTTACACACTTGCACAAATTTTATACAATATATATTACACAAAATTTGTAATCGTACATGTATATTATTATAAGTTGTTGATTAGTTTGGTTTCAATTTTAACTAATTGGAAAATACTATTATTCTATAATATATGGAAACACCAATGACCACCTAATTATTAAATTACCAAAAAGCAGTAAAATATATCTTGTTAATTTACAACAGCGCATCCCCCAGAAATATACATTTTATATCTCTCTCGATCTAGTGAATATCCACTACTTCCTGATTACACTCCAGCGCAGTAACCCCGCGGATAATTAGCGCTTAGAGCCGCGCAACTCCCCGAGCACTTAATAAAGTTAATTTTAATCTAAAAATCTAATTAAAATTTCTACTACTACGAAAAAAATACTCCATTTCCATCCTTTTATTCTCTACACCACCCCCTTCGTAATAATAAAAAAAAATACCATTTATACCAAACCAAAACATCCCCGTATTACCATCCATTCTATCCTTCCCACCATTCTAAAAGAACAAGAAAAACGCTTCTCCGACATACGTACGCATGCGAATGTGTCGCGAAACGTCGAACATCCGCGCCTTAACGACGCATTCATCGCGTAATTTTTTCCCGGCGCTTTGTTCCCTATAACTCTCTCCCTCTACACATCGCGCGATGCGTTCGACAGCGAGAGCGCGCGTGTAATTAGAGCGCGGGTGTGGGAAAGTTTTAGCGCTGATTGAGGGAAGCTGGTTCTTTTTTTTGCGCACGCGCGAGCCTCCTTCTGCCGTGAATGAAGCTGTGTATGTATAGGTATGCGTTGCGGTTCTTTCTTTCTTTCTTTTTTTTGTCTGTCGGAGCAGCGCAGGGATTGAATGAACGGTCGTTTGCGAAATTCACGAGGGTTTTTTCGGGATAGTGAGATAGAGAAAGAGGTTTAAGATTGCGAATGCTGCGGTCGAGGTTTGCGGTGGAAGGGAGAGAGAGAGAGAGAGAGTACGGATGTGAAATTTGTAGAATACGCGGCTTTTTACGGTAGTTTTGATGTGGAAATTTGGAGGTTTTTTAAGAGAAATGAGAATTCAAGGAAGTTGAATTCCAAATAGCAAAATCAAGGAATAAATTTCATTATCATCCTTTCTTTAAAAATAGCCGCGAAAATCTAATATGCTAGAATTTTCATTATTGATTTCTACAGTTGAGTATTTAAAACTGAATAATTAAAATAGTATTAGAAAAATGTCATTATTCTATTTATCAAAATTACATCATTATCGTACAATTACATATTTAAATTAAAATTAATACAATCATAATTACAACTTCAAAACCAACAGTAAATAATTACTGTTTAATAACAGTATACACACGAATAGCGTTTTCTCATCAGTTAACTCACGTCCCTTATACATTCATTTCCCATCTATACATCATAATTTCCTTCGAACCCTCCCAACGCCATTAATTAAAACCCACCACGACAACATATATTCAATCCATTTCTTTTGAGCTATACATCAGCCCTTTTCACAATCCCGTCATTTAAGCTCACATCCGTACTTTCCCCTTCAACTTCACCGCGCACAGCAACCGAAACCTCTTGCACTACACCTGCAGCGTACTCTAAAAAATACACGTATACTTCCTACAATCCCCACAACCCACTCCAATTCCCCGCGGAGAAAAATCCTTCATTACCCTCGCACTACCACGTCCGTACAGTACGATAACCCTTTGAAAGAGGGAAGCTCTTGTAGACGTCGGCATGTACGCACGTATATATACGCACGCAATGCTTGGTCGTGTTTCTACCCCCTTCGCGTTGGAACATACATACATACATATATATACAACAGAACACGCGAGACGACAGCGACTACTGGCGCGACGAGGGGAAATTACGATTCCGAAGGGCAATTGCCAGGGATGTCTGTCTGTCTGTTTCTCTTGTTAGGTGCGTGGAGTGTAGGTAGGTATATGTATATAGGTATATAAGAGAGGGTTGGACGAGAGTAGAGTGTTTCGCGAAGTGAAATTTTTAACGAATTTTTGTACATGTATACGGGGGGGTTGATAATTAGTAGATGGTATAGTATAAATATTCCATGCAATTGGATGGATCGACGCACATAAAAGTCATTTTCCTATTCAGTACGTGCGAGCGTACATATAGCATTGGAAAATGAATTTCCACCGGTTTCGAAAGGCTTCGCTCGATTACGGGCTCTCACGGAGTTACGAGGCGTGCTGTGAATTGCGAAAATACTTCGTACATGCGCGCGCACACGCGGATGATGCTTCACTGTGCAACCGTGATGGGGCAAATTGAATTGGAATAACAAAAGCTGATAACAAAAATGGTTCTGTTTCCTATACATACGAGTAGGGTATATATATATATGTTATCATTCGAATTGGATATACTTATATTTCGTTTTTTTCCTTTAGTGAAACGTTCTCCGAATTTTTGAGTTTTGCGATAAATGACAAATGAAGTATAATAGGAATGTATATAGATATTCCGATATATATTTTGGTTTTAAATTGAAAAAACAACGAAATACTATGTTACTACTCTCCCACAAACACACACACACATACCTCAGCATCTATCAACCCCCTAATAACCAGACGAACGACATATACCGTCGCGCATATCCGGTGCCGGCCTTAACCTTGCTCTGCACGCTCTCTCTCTCTTTTGCTCCCTATTCAGTAGCGAGGGCGTATATTTGGTCAGACGTCTAGACGCTCTTTTCAGGGGAGAGAGTAGCTTGTACCCACCGCTATATACTCGCTGACGCGAAAGAGAGAGAGAGAGAGAGAGAGAGGGAGATGTCAGAGGAGAACCTTTAAAGTGCGGGATTCTCGCGTGACGGTAGAATATACAGGGAGTTGGGTGAGGTAGATACGGTCGAGGGGACACATATATATATGCGTGTGCGTGTGGTGAGGTGTATATACGGAGAGGAGGGTACGTTGTGAGAAAGAGGGCGAGGTGACGGTTATGTTTGAGTTTGCCGCAAACGCTGTTGAAGAGAGAAGAAAGAAGTGGTGTAAGAAGTTGTGGTAGTGGAGATTTTTTTAGAGGTGGTTGCGAAATTTTTTCGAATGAGGAAAGGTAATGAAGTTCTCAGGGGAAAATGGGTAATGATTCGGTTTTGAGTATAATTTTTTATTTCGATGTAGGGAGAGAGAGGATAAGTTAAGGTAGGTTATATTACAGGGTGAAAGGCAAAAAGATTTTTTAGTTAGCGACAGAGTATACCGGCCTTCAAGTATGGATTTTCTCTTTTATACAGCAACGTTTTGATGGGGATCACCTATTACCTTGATATTTATACACTTTGTACCTCGACATAACCCGTGACTAAATAATATACGCAACTCACTACACTATCTTTTCAATTTTCCACCGTAATAATCGATATTCCCTAACGATATACACATATATATTTCCAACAACAGCTATGCGCACACACATCGACCAAAACACTTTTAACCCTCCAATTACCCTACATCTACTCCATATACGCAACCTGATAAAAATAAATTTTTAATTTTTCCTCATACAACGTTACCTCGTATACATTCGATTTTCCCTCTGCTATTATCACAAACAAGCTTTCGCTGGTATAATCACCTACCATAAAAATTAGCGCGCTAACGGCTAAAACTAACGATGCAATCGAGCGGCTTATGCGATTCTCTGGTAAAAATGAAAAAGAGAGGGGAAAAAATGTTCCTGACAGTATAGCAGCAGGAGCAAGGCGCGCAACCGAGTAAATTTGACATCATACACGTGCGCGTGGATTAGCCCGTGGTGTGCTAAAGTAAAGTGGAGAAAGAGCAGATGGTGAGAAGACAATCGTGTGCAAGAAAATTGCATTCGCGTGGAAAAGAGAAAATCTTTTGCTGGGAGAAAGGAAGGAGACGGCTTGTTCGGTTGTGATTAGGTTTTTTTTCTTCGTGAGTGGAAATCAGATTTTAAAATTGCACGGTTTTTAGGTTGGTAGAGATTTCTTCGATATGTTAATTAAAAGATATATTTCTATAAAAACGTTTTAAAGTATAATATTATTATATAAAGCGTTACAATGGGAATTATACAATTCCTTGATTTTTTTTTGTATCGCATTCAATAAACCAGATAAAAACGATTCAAGCTTAATCAGTCAATGAATTTTTGGGTGTTATTACTCAGTGCCTCAGTAAAGCTAGTAGTTCATCATGTAGTTCTTATGTAAAAACTCATTGTCCTCAGCGGACTTCGCTTTCTTGTGAAGGTAGGGGTAGAAAAGTTCAGATTCCAGCTAGATGGTGGAATGCTGAGTGTTCCGCCCTTGTTGACAAGAGAAAGGAGGCGTTAAGGATGTTTGAGGAAGATTCCTCTCCCTCGAATCTAGCTAAATATAGAAATATTACGAATAGGGTCTCTAAAAAACTCAAGAAGACGAAACGTGATAAATTCAAAGGCTTTATTACTTCTCTTAATCCATTGGATAGTTTTATCAGTAATTTTAATAAACTAAAGAGTTTTAAAAATCGTTTTTATAACCCCTCACCTGCCTCTCATGAGTCTAACACGCTTGAAAAAAATGTTAAACTTTTGCAAGCATTTGAGAAGGTAGATAGTTCTTTTATATATGAGGATGTGAGTATTGATCAATCTGAGGTACCATCGGCTAATTTTTTGACAAACCTCTATCTTTCCTTGTGGTCAAAAACGCTATTTAAAGAAGCAAGAAGAAGAAAAAATTTACCGGCTGTTGTGATCAGATGATTTACTTCCTTTTATAATTACATTTTGTACTCGGGCTCCTTTCCCTCTTCTTGGAAAAAGTTTAAGATCTGTTTTATTCCTAAGGGAAATGGCGAAGATTACAGACCTATTGCCCTGGCTTCTTCTTTTTTGAAAATCATGGAGAGATGCCTGAATGATCGTTTAGTCTGGTGGTGCGAAAATAGGGGTATTTTACCTCGCACCTTCAATAGGTTCCACAGAGGAAGATCTTGTCAAGATTGTCCAATGCCTTGCACATTGATGCCATTATTGCTAGGGAAAAGGCAGAATACTTAGGGGTGTTTTCTTTGGACCTGGAGGGCGCTTATGGCAAGGTGCATCTCGGTGTTTTGATAAATACTCCTCAGGAATTAGGTGTTTCGCCAAAATTATGCACCTTAATTTTTAATCTTATCTCTGATAGATGCATTACTGGCTTCTTTAACAATGTTCCATTCAGGTCTGCATACACTAATAAGGGTCTGCCGCAAGGCAGCATTTTGTCACCCTTACTTTTTAATCTCTATATTAGCAGATTTTCCAGAATTCTCCCTCAGGAGGTTAGACATTTCGATTTTGCGGATGACCTTCAATATATACCAGAGGAAAAATACTATGAGAATATCTGTGCTAGGCTTACGGAATGTCTTTTAGACAAATGACTTAGGGATAGATATCTGGCTATTTCTGTCCCTAAGTATTCTTTTTACCCCGTTGAAAATATCCACCTGGAATACCAGCTGGAATTCCAACTGTACCTCCTTTTTTTCGACGAACTCCAAGTGGGTTCCTAGCTGGAATTCCAGGTAGATCTGGGTTTCCAGTTGGCTATATTAAAAATATATTGGTGAATATCTATCTAAATTGTGTTAAACTGTTAATATTTACTTAGGTTATATTAGTTCTTTCTCAAGTTGAAAGACTTTATTCCAAAAACGAGGTACGACTCGTAGTTCGACATTTCAATGGCATTGGAAAAGTCGTGCGGACGATGCCATTTGATTTCCTTATCTACCGTTGGCGTTACTTAGTAAGGAGAGTTTGATCGAGCTCGCCGCCTACCGGATAGCGGCAGAGATTGCCAGCGTCTCATGAACTCAACGGAGTGGGGGAAGCAGCCGAGAAGACGGCTCCACTCGGTGCACCGCATGCATGAGCGCGTGGCGGCTTTTCGCCTTTCTCGCGGGACTCGGGACTGTTTACGCTGGCAATCTCTGATGCTGTCCGCTAGGCGGCAAGCTAGATAAAACTCCCCTTACTAAATAAGTAACGCCAAGAGTAGATAAGAAAATCAAATGACATCGTCTGCCCGACTTTTCCAATGCCATTGGAATGTCGAACTACGGGGCGTGTCGCGTTTTTGGAATGACTTTAGATAATTAAAAGGCTTGACTTCTCCCATTTTGACTTTGAATAAAATCTTTATACTTGAGAAAGTAATAATGTAACTTAAATAAATATTACAAGCGTTGGATGGCGCAACACGCGTGCCTCTGTTCGTCTTTTGTTATTGAAAATTCAATATTCGATTATTTACATACATTGAATAAAACAATAGCTCTCGAATAGGATTTTTATATAAAGAAACAAAATTTAGTTAGATATTCACTAAAATATTTTTAATACAGCCAACTGGAATCCCAGATCTACGTGGAATTCTAGCTGGCTATCCACCTGGTATTCCAGTTGGATATTTTCAACGGGGTCTTTTATTACTTAGTATCCGAACGTTAGCGATTTTAATTTCATACGTAGATTTCATAAAACAGATATTAAATAAACCATTAACGTTATTTCCCGTATATTTACTTTGCAAATTTCACATACTCGTATCAAACCAGGAACACTGTAGCTCCGAACCCCAAAAAGAAATTGAAATAAAAAAAGCAAATTACGTGAGCAAGCGTGAGTTTAATCTCTCCAACCGTACACATTAAATATCAGTCTGAGTCGCGTGCTAAAGGACATTTAATCTTGACGAAATGCACTTAACTACCTCTGACCTCTCCAGCGGTTCAATGTCTTGAAAATTTTCGTTTAGTATCGTATATTACACATACACATACCCGTCCAAGATAATCTCTCTTCAAACTCGTCGTTCAATCTCGCGTTAAATATATATATTCTCCTCGAGGAAAAAAACTGCCACGAAATGAAAAAAAAAGAAGTGTCGAGAGATATCCTAAGATCTTATTTTCGCGAAAGAAGCGAAGGGAGGGAGTCCGCACGCGGCTCTCTTATATACGCCGAGCACAAAAAGTGACCTAATTACTTTAAAAGCTTCGGAAACGAGGGAGAGGGCTTTTCAGCGTCCTCCCTCCTCCTCCTCTCGCACCCTTTAATTTCATAAACAATTAACTCGAAATTTATTTTCACCCCCAGCTGCCCAGAGAATAAGGCTACCCGCCATTTTTTTTCCTTAAAAATAAGAGAGTAGACCTAACCTTTAGAGCTTGTAAATGTACGAGATCTAGGTAGTTTTTATCTGCCTTACAAGGGCGGAAGATCACTTGTTTGCACTCCGAAAAATTTTAAAGCGCGCATCGATTACACTCAAGAGTTGCACTTATGTGTGTGTGTGTGTGTGGGTGTCGTTGGGGAACAATGAGCTAATTGACCCGGTATAGAAAAGGCCGACATAATCACTATCTCACCTAAAGGGTTGGGAAGTACTTTTTTTGTTAGAGGTACGATGAAGTTTAACACGATATATCGTAAGTTTGATAAATTAATTGCTTTAAGTGAAGTGTCTAGTTGAGTTTGGCTTTTTGAAGACTCGTTGAACATCAACCGAGGCGAAAGGGTAATTGGATTTTCGAGTTCTTTAACTTTGAACTTGAAAAGTGCGTTCTTATTAGTTTTTGCAAGAAACTTTTTTTAAGTAGATAACCTGTATGATTTCATTGACCCCTGACTGACAGTGACAGCGCGAAGCTTATTCTAAGAAAACTTTATAGGATCGTCATCGTTAACGGAAGTTTTTATTAAGTAACTTATATCAAATCTTTCTCACGTGCAATCCGAAATTCAAATCAAAGTTTAAACATATTTTCAGAGACTCCACAGAAATAATCAGTTTCTATCGTACATTTTAAATTTCCTCAGTAGACAGATCATTAAACCCACACCCACATAAAATGTAGATTATGCACCTACGCTTCCAGGCAAATAAACTTTCCAAGTTCACCAATAAAAAAAACCTCCATCCATCGTCCCTCTAAACCCCCTGCAGCCAATTCCAATCCCACATCCTACCACCCACACCAATCATACACTTTCCTATATACCAGAGCAATAAAAAGCGCAAAAAGCTCGAGCGATATCGATGAACTCGAAAGAGAGAGAGAGAGAGAGAGAGAGAAGCTCGTCCATCGACCTGAAATTTCTCCTCTCTCTCTCTCTTCGGCCGAAAAAAGGGGAGCGCGAAGTGGCGAGATAATATCGAGAGCAAGCTAGCAAGCGCGCGTGGAACTGGCGCACTCGAAAGCAGAGCATTAAGACGAGGATACGAGAGGGACGAAGAAAATGGGGGGGGGGTGTAGTAACCGGGGATGGACGACTTTTGTTCGCGATTGGGTTCGGTGATTATCGGGACTAGAACGTTCGATGCCGCTTTTTTTTTCTTTTTGTTAGGAACAATATATAGGTATATGTATATATTAGGCGAGATTGCACGACATGTACGTTGTTTCGGAATTTTATTCATAGGTTTCGATGTATATTGGTGATATGCAGTATACAATGTATATGAAAAAAGTTCACGTGATATTAGAAAAACTAAAAAGCACAGGGCAATAAAGGATTGAAACAATCGGACGTTTTCGAGCCGCGCGCAGGTCTTTGCATCACCGTTGCATCATGTACATTTGCAAGCTTCTATCGTCACTGATGCATCGTTCAATCGGTTGTTACTGCATTCAGCCGCGTATCGATTACAAGCCATTATTCTCAATTCCGCCTGTGCACTTAAAAAAAAAACAGTAGTCTAAATATCGTCGAAAAAAAAATACTCTGATTTCTAAAGGATCCTATTTATTCTGCACGGAGTCCTCGAAAATTACTTCGATATATATATGTAGTAGATTTTCAATGAAAAAAATAAGGTTGGAGAGCGGTTTGATGACGCGATTGGTACTACTTGTCTATTGTTTCAGAACGGGAATAGGTATATGATGATAATTGGCAGTAGACACGGTTGCGCAATTAGCCCCGTAGCGTTTTTGTATATAAATAGGGCGTGATGAAATGAAACTACATGTTTAAATACTGAAACGTTCGATTTTACAATAACACAATGCAACGTTAGTGTGTTTATAGAAGGATGATGTTGTTGAAATGGTCAGTTGATTAGGGAACGTTTGATGTTTCGAATGATATTAATCGCATGGGTGAACGAGTGAATGACCCTGCGGGCAGTGGATTCATTTTGTCAGTGGAAATGTGTATACCTTTTATATAAACAAAAATGTAGAGAGGAAACTCACAGCTGTGGAAAATATTGGAAAAAAGCATAAAACCATGGACATAAACAATAAGTTGAAAATAAAAAAATTTGCACGTACATGTATATATTTATATACGTGCATTGCATCCGAAAGAGTTTAAACAAAAACAGAGAGCTAGAAAAAACATGTTTTCATTTACGCGCGCGTGTTTCTTTTCAACCTTATTTTACTTCAATATCGAACGAAAATATATATAAGCTGGAATATGCACAAACAAAAGAGAACGAATTTTTTTTTTTTTTTCCAAAACTAAAAAGATATACCAATTTCCCTCCCATCAGTATATCGTATATCAAAAGCGAAAATTTCAATTTATTGATAACTCAATACCCTGCGTATACGGGTATCAATTTACCCACCAATCAACCATTGAAACCACCGTAAACTCAAACCCTGTATATATACCATATATATATAGAGGCAAACTAATCCCAAACTAAACTCCTGCCAATCGCGCCAAACTTTCGCGAAACACACAGATGCACACTGCACCATCTGCTAATCCATTGAAGCTGCCAAACGAGAATCCGCCAATATTCGATTTCGAAAAAAAAAACGCTAATGGGGAGACAGAGAGAAAGAGAGTTGATGGATCAAGAGAATATCCCCGGATCGGGCAGTCGAATTAAAAAGGTAAATGAGCGTATAGAAAACGGGCGAGATGGAAAACCCAGGCGAGTGGAAAAAATGGGGGAAAAAACGTAAACCGTGGCTCTATTTTTTCTGCATATACTACCCGCTGGACATGACGCGCATGTCGATAGAGATTTTTCCTCCTGCGATGTTCATCCTGGAAAAATTTCCGTAGAAATATAATATGCAGAGTACGATTTTTAAGTAAAAATGTAATACAACGTCCGCTGTTCGCGTCTGCATTATGAAATATCTAAGCAGAATATAGCAAGTCGTCGAGAGGTCCTGTATAAAGCAACGACAGTGGCCAACGTTGTCGCGCGCTTTCAAAGGATAATCATATGAAGCATGAAAATTCATGAAGTTAAAAAGGGTATAAAAAAGAAACGCGAGCGCAACGTTTCTTTGAGCTCAAAGAAAAAAAGAAGGGGCAAAAGCGCAGGAGTAAATGAAAAAAAAAGAGAAAACAAGGTTAAAATTTGCGAGTTAATTTCGATGATATGTAAATTTGGTCTAAGTACGTATATAGGTATGTACGTGAGTTAACATTTCTCTTTTATCGGCTCGGATATCTTGGACGTAACGTCGTCGTGGCCCTGATCCACTTGTATGTATGTAATATGCAAGCATAAAACTCGTGTACGCGTATATAATATATATCGCGTACAATCAGAGCTTGATTCATGCTTTTTCATAAGAAAAATATATAATATATATTCATTTCTGTTCTCGTTAGCTACATTCGCTGAATGAGCGTAGATTCTTCACAGCGATTTGATAAATTTAACACTTAACATTAGTTTTATATACATTTTAGCCTACTACAATATATAATTCTTCCAGTAAGTACCTTTTTTTATTTTAAAATTGAAATACAGGACGCGCAAAACAAAATTATGTACATTTTTTACAAACCCTTCCTACCGATAGTTTAAGCTAATTTCCATAAAAAAAACGTACACGAAAACATCATTTAACACCCCCAATTCGCTCTTCTCCCACAACCACACTTCACCTCTACCACTTTTTTTTCGCAACACAATAAACCAGCCGAGCCTATAACAACACGTACACACATGCAATATTACTCATTCAAGCACCCTATATATACCACTATATACTTTCCCATCCCCTATTTCCCTTCTCTTCCACCTCGCCACAACCGCAAACCTCGCTTGCGCCGTCTTCACCGTTCGATCTTTCCGCTTCCTCTCTCTCTCTCTCTCTCTCTCTCTCTCTCTCTACTACACACCTATACTCACACCTATATATGCACAAGCGCGCGCATGTCGGTTGATATCGACGCGGTGCAGTGACCCCGCGCCGATCGCGATAGCCACCGTTGCTATACTGCATATATACGTGGAAGCGAGCGAGGGAAGGAGAGAGAGAGTGAGAGAACGTCTGCCCGGGGTAGAGAGAGAGAGAGAGAAAGCAGCATGTGCTTTTCGGGCAATCGGAATGCAAGCTGAGCCGACCTCGATATGTGTGCCGAGGGTCTTTGGTATTCAAATTTTGAGGGTAGTAGTGGTGTGATGAAGAGGGTATGTGTGTGTGTTCGAATTTTGGAATTGATCGTTGACATGGTTTTTTTTTTTGGTGGGGTTGCTGAGGTGTGCAAAATCTTGGGGTGCTGGATGTCGATGGGTGTTAGGATAGAGTAATGAGATTTCTGAAAGGAAATTAAGTGGATGTGACTAAGTAATTCAAACTTGTTCTATACTGTGTATTTTTTGTTTTGTAGATAAATATTTTCGCTTATTAAGATTTTATTGAAATATATTTTTCTAAAATCAAATTTATGACACTCTTACCCATACATTCGCTATGTAGTTAACAAAATATTTTCGGAAAGGTAAAGTTATTAGCCAATAAATAGTTTAGTCGTACAATTTACCATCAAAATCTGGTATCTATTCCTAATTAAAATATATGATACTCAGCAATCGTAAATCCGGACAGTTTTATCTTCCCGTTCAAATTTCGCGCGCGATAATATAACTTCAGTATACGTGAGTTTTGACATGCGAGTGGACGCTTGATTTGACGTAAATGGGTTAGGATCATTAATCATTAAAATACGAGCGTCACATCTATATTTTCCAAGCAACATAATATAGACATTCCCCTATATAAACCTTCGTATAAAAATAATCCCAACCCATTAGCGTTCATATTATATACAATGACCAAAAAATAGAAGAAAAAGAATCCAATAATTAATAACATTTATACCCTATACACCGAACTTTTTTCATTAAAAATATGTGCACAACTATAATCCCTATACCAGCCCCCAGACTGTACCTCGGTATACAAAAGCTCGCGAAAGTATGAATGAACCTCGCGTTCGCTCGAGAACCCGGCCACTATACACTACATCTATTTATACACAGCCGCGACGGTAGACTATATCTGCTCCAAATTCCTACATTCTCTCTCTCACTCTCTCAAAAGTCGACCAATTATAATCAAAACAACTCCATTGTAGTTTCCACTCATCCCAGCTCATCATCATTATCATCATCCTCTCGACACACGTCGAAGCTCTAATACACACGCGCCGCGCTACACCCGCATATAGGCACACGAAAATAAACTTCATGTCGGCCGGGGCTTATTTCGAGTTTCACGCGCGCGTTACGTAAGACCAACACGTGACTGGAATGTTGTGTAGAGGGTATATATATGGTGTGTACAGAGTATTATATATATGTATAGGTGGGACGAGATTTTCGGTGGAAAAATTGTTATGCTAATGCGCGACGGGCGAGTATGCTAATACATGATTGTACGCGCGTGTGCATGGCGTGACGTGCCGGGGTGTTGGAAATTTTGCGAGAGAGTACAGAGCGAAGGTTGGTAATGTTGTTTTTTGGGGGAAAATTTTATGAGAAAAGGGAAGCAGTTTTTGAAAGGCGAGTGACGTTCTTTATTTTAGTAATAGAATAAAGAGTTTTTTTATTGGTGATAAATTTCATTTTCCCTTCCATTACGTGTATATATTATTATTTATACTGCTATTCTGTTTAGAACTTTTTATTCATTTCGCAGTCCACAGTTCCAGCTTCGTACTATACAAATACATATTTTCATTGGGCATCCGAAAGTCTAAAATTTATTTTAATTAACGTTTCCAACTAACTATAAAAGAAACTTCGAACCATGATCATTCAACTTCTATCCATAGGTCAGTGATATCCGAATATTCACATTCCACTACTGCATTTTCCTCTCCGCAACACAAAAATCCCTCCAAAATATTCACATTACATCAACGAGGGAAAATCCTGAACCGATAAGGAAATAAAGCCTCGGCGTACTTTATTAATTAGCAAATATCCCGCGGTAGTGCGAGCGACTTTTTTCTCGCCTTTCCCCGTTACAATCACAATAGCAGCGCAAATGGAGATTGCGTGCGCTCGCACGTGGGGACGTATAATCGTGGCCTTTCAATTATTTAAATTAAGCAATTTCTACGGGCACGCGGCGGTCGCGCGGTTAAATCGGTGGATTTATAAAACTCGGGGTAATTGGGAAATCGTCCGTGGGTGGCGAAGCAGAAGGCTGCGAAAGCTGGAGACAGTATAGATATAAGGTCACTCGAGAGTAAGGAAAAAGATTTTCCTGTTTTCAAGAAAATTGCGTGATTTTCTAAAGTATATCTTGTGCATTATTTTTAATCAATCCGAATCAGCGTTTAATTGGCATTGATTATCAATCAAAAGCTCAACTAATTATTATTAATTTGATTAAAATAATTAGACACGCATATGTTATTCGATTTCCTTAATTGCACACTATTTAGACCGTCATGGTTAAATTGTTAATTGTCGAGGTATAAATTGGCAGTAGAGGAAACGATTTAACTGGAAAAATAGTAAACTTGAAGAAAGTACATAGGCTGATATAATGTCGTGAAGCATTAAGGTTTAATTATTCGCTTAAGCGAGATTTGAGTGATTTGAAATTGAAATATTACATCGAGCACGCGAGACTCAAATTTCATCAATTTCGTATATGACGTAATACGGGACGTTCACCTGCACGAAGACAATAGAATAGCGAGGCTAAAAATAGGAATTTCAGGCTATCAAAAGTCTAAGATGAAACTATTACAATTATGGTAATTTAACGGTGAAAAACTTTCGTGTTATACTACGACGTTAAATTAGATTATAGATGAGATTACGTCGTCCTATATGTGTCAAGTCGACAGAAAAATATTGATATGTAAAATAGGTTTACATCTTTCGCTTCATCTATATATACTTTTGAAATACATAAATATATTTATGAGTCGGAAATAAAATTTTCTATGCGTGAGTCGAATGTGTGAGTCTTTGGTTATAACAGATGAAAAGATGTTGAAATTTGTCTTTAGAAAATATTTTTTTTATTTAATTCTTGAAAAATCTATTTTTAAACGTTCTCAGGCTTACACTTTTACCCCAATGCAAACTAAAAATACATAAACTTATATATTCCAACTCGAGCAAATACTATTATGTAAATTAAAAAAAAAGTTATTTTTATCACTTTCGACAAAAAAAAATATTATAGTTTTCATAATTAGGAGAGTTCAAGTCAGAATAATACGAATCAGAAATTCATGTATAAACTTTTGTTATTACAATTTAGAATTCCCGGAACAAGAAAACTTTCGAACTCTCATTTATAGTTAGCAAAAAAAGTAAATCAGCGTTATCCGAACGCATCTCAAGCAAATATACATATATATACACTTAATTCAAGTAAAATCCATGTTTACCACACCACTCGCAAATATTATAACCATCTCACCGTTACGAAAAAAAAATATATCACCACTACCCACGTAAAGTTCAACGACCATACATCACCAGCACACCCGAAAAAAAAATTCTTATCACTCGCGCAAACTTCCTCGTCGCAAAAATTTATCAATCATCTTTTTTACATGACCCCCAGCTCGTTTTAAAATTCAGGAAGCTGCTTTCGCTCGCTCGCCAGCTGCAGAGGACAAAAAAACACACAGAGCCAGACGGACTTGCCTCGCACACGCGACAATAACCCCGCGCACAGCGAGTTGATTTATTCGTCGACGCGCGAACACGAAGGGATTAGAGAGGAGAAGTCGTAAGCGAGCGCACGCGCACCTGTGGAAGAAACGCGAGCTGTGCGGGCTTTCGATTGTTTGTCTCGCGAGTGCGCGCAAGGAGGAGGGGGATGCACTTGGTTGGTTTTCAAGTGCTGATGAAGGAGTATGTAATGCTAGTAGTGTATACCTCTATAGGATATATATGTGAGGTATTAGAAAAGTGTTTTTGTTGGGAGATAAGAAGAACGTTGGGGGGATTTATTTTATATTCAAGGGTGGTTTTGTATAGTGGACGATTTAGGTTTGTTTGTAGACGTTTTTTAAATTTAAATCGACACTTATTAAGTATGGTAATTGTAGAAAGAGAATGTATTTGTCATAACATGAAAATATACTGTTTTCTGCATTCTATTGTTATATACATTTCTATATTTTTCGATGTTTAAAATCAAGACAAATGAGATTAAATGCAGCACTGCTTATATGCTTTCATATCTAAATAATATATTTTTTACCATAGTTACTGAACCAATTAGTGATTATATCTTAAAAATCGACGGTCACTTATATGGTTATTCCGCGGGAATGAAAAGAAAATTTAAATGGAAAGTTATATAGTTTTTCCAGTCTCAATGGCAACCTTGCATTGTTTTTCATTAATTAAAAAGGATGGAAAAAAATAACGGAAAAGGTAAAAAATATTTTGAAAATGTAAAAAAATAAGATAAAAGATGATTAAATAAAATTTTAGAAGAAGATTTTAAAAAGAAGAAGTTATATGGTGATTTCAGGAAGATTTTCTTTCAAAAATAAAAGACTAACAACTTAACACTTATATTTATCTGATTACATGATAAAGGACTATATCTGAAAGTACGAAAAATCGTATAAATTTGATTTTCAAAAATTTGACACTTATACAGTTATTCCGGAAAGCCACAGATTTATATGTTCCAATAACATCCCGAGTAAAATCATTATTTACAATATATATATATATATATATATATATATAACACGCTATCCCTAATTCAACATTTACCTACATAATTGAACAACCGCTATTCCCTTAATTTACACTACACCTCAACACTAAAAACCCGAGACCAATAGAATATTATTCAAAACTCTTACAACAAACCAAAACCCACGAGACATTGTGTTATTTACAGTCAAAAACAAATCCATTTTACTCGCACCATCACCGCATTTATACAAAACAACACGCCTATAAAAATGAATAGAAAGCAAAGAGAACACACGTTCCGCGGCACAACAATAAAGTTTTAACGCAAAACGCTCCAACCTCGCGTCGTGCGCGCCTGCTATATGTATACGCGTGTATATATAATTTGTAATTCATTGCCGTCCGTTATTCAATGCTTTATTTACACGCACGTGTATATACATTTACATACACCGTTGCTACTATACTGCTGCCGTGTACACCCGCTACAACGCGACCACCGGCCGCTAATAACGCGGGTAAATTAATTAACATTTACATGCAAAAATACTCTGTCGTCTCCACGTGAACCTATACACCAACATATCTCTTATTTTTTTTTACAAGGGTTATCGTTCTTACCCATACAGGATACGTCTCGCATATATTCAATGAAAAAAAAAAGAAGAAGTATATCCTTTGATCCTTCCCACATGATTTCCATACCCCAAGCCGTCATCTCCGGGAAAAGTGAAAAGCACAGACAGTCCGACAGCTGCCGACTGATATAATCAAATTGAATGAAAGTTGCTCGCGCGGGTCGCAGAGAAATCGAATAACCCGAATGACAAGTCTCGCATAACCTCTATATAGATGTGAGAGAAGAAATGTGCGAGGAAGGGAGAGAGAGAGTGTGTCTGCGACTTTTGTGACGCGTTCCATACGATTTTTCAGTCAGGGTGAAAGGATGTGTATCGGGAAGAGGATAATGGTTTGATAATAGGATGGATATGGGATGTTTCTTTAGTAATATATGTGTCTTTTTCTCGGTGCTTTGCCGTTTATGTAACAGATATATAGTGGAGAGGGTGAAAATGATGTTTAGTGCGAGACAATGGATATGTTGTGAAAATAATAGAGGCAAAGAGGGTTGGGATTAAAATTTTTACATTCGTGTACATATTGTCAGACGTGGCATTCGTATATATATGTATATATATATATGGAAGAGAATGGAAAGAAAGGGGAGGAGAAAAACATTATTCGCGCGATGTAAAAATTATTATGTCCTTTTGAGCGATGTTTGAATTGAAATTTAACGCCGGAAATTTGAATTTTGCCGGAATGAGGATCTGTTAAATTTTGGAATAAAATGTAAGCGAGTGAGATATTTCATTAGGATTTTTATTCACAGCTTTTCTCTGCCACGAGAAGAGAAAAAAAAGTTAAATTTTTTTTGTGCGCTTTGAATAGTCACATATATTTATACGTATGCAAGAAAAATTGCATTTTCAACGTACTTTTTATAATTTAACCTTTAAAAAATACGGGTACATCCCCTATACCTTTCTAAAAGAAATCTATTACACGCTATACCATTATTCTCAAATAAATACCTAATTTTGAAAACTATAACAACCTTTATACCAACCTACATCATACTACACTTTTCTCCCCTCTATCCCACCCAAACTATCCAACCCTCGACCAATCCCATCAACATCACCATACACACACATACACACACCCACATCAGCTTTCCTCTACTCTCTCATAAAACTTTTATCCTACAGCGCTCGAAATCCGGATTGAATTTTCACGGGGGGCTAATCAGGTTCCAGCGAGCTTTTACCACGCGCGAATGCAGAGGAAAAAAATGCATACATACATATATATAACGTGTCCTCGTAGACGAGGGAGTTTTTGTAGAACGCACGTCTGCGCTTCCATGGTTTTTATCGTCACGGGGAGAAAGAGAGAGAGTAAGAGAGAACTTATTGTCGGCGGTGGCGGCACGGGGATATAAAGGGGGATATGTGGAGCGGAAGGAAAGAGAAGAGAGGGAATAAGGCGCGGTATTAGGATTAAGGTAATTTTTTTTTTCGTATGTGCCAGTAGTGGTGGAGTTTCAAAAGATGGTTTAAACGATGCCACGGGAACGTTGGATTGTAGAATGGGAGGATATATATACGCGAGTCGTCAATTCTATGATGGTAAGCTGCAATGATGTCGCAAGGTTTTACTGCTGTAATAGTATAATTTTACTTTTTAGTCTTTGGAAGAATGTCGCTTTTATGATGATACTAAACAAATTTATATACTTCCGTTAGGTAAAAATGAATATGAATTAAATTAATAACGTCAAACTATACGATTATGTTGGTATTGCCGACGATAAATAACTATTTATACATGCAAAAATAATAAATTGTAGAGGCTTTGAAGTTTAATAATAGTTTTAAATAGTTTCAATTGCCATACATTAACTACCAAAGTTAGTTCAATTCCTGCTTAGGCTTGTACAAAGTTAAACAAGGTACAACATTAGTAAAAAGAAGTTTGTTAACATTTGAGCTTCACCTATAACTGACAAATCAAATACCATATCATGAATAAGCATTGTACACACCTTCTTTCTAAAAGTCAAACAACCGCGCCCAATTAAATCGACATCCACACCCCTTCAAACTACCACCATTCAAAAAAACCTTCCCCTGTTACCATTCACCACCTACACCTACCAAAATCCCAAAGGACTCTACATACACACACACACATGCACACTCAGCACATATTTACAAACAATCTCAGTAGCGAAAATATTTTGCCAACCACCCTTATCCGCCTCTTTTTTTTCAATCTCCCATTCTCTACCTGCGCAGCGCACGTATTATACCCTTTTTCCCTCTCTCACGCCTTTGTGTCCGGTCGACGCGCGAGCTTCCGAGTTTACAGCCCAGCGGCTCTGAGCGCACTCTTTGCTTATGCAAAAAGGGAGAGAGAGAGAGAGACTCGCCAATAAAGTATACAGTATCTCTCTCTCTCTCTCTCTTTCGTGTCGTTGCTGCTTTTTTCTTCTCACCCACGCGCGCGAGCAGTGTGTCTACCGACCTTTTTCTTCTTCTTCCTGTGGGTCTTTTTGCTTGCGCTTTTATGTATATATGTGTGTATAGTATAACGCGAGTATAGACGTTTTTTTTTACGATACCAAGCGTATTGTATACCAAGCGCTGTAGACGAAAGGGGAAGGCAAAGGAGGAAGAGAAGGGGTCGTATAAGGTTACCGCCACCAAGTGTGCAAGGTGGATGAGGAGGTCGAAGGTTCTTGAGGGAATTTAGTAACGAGGCGGTTTGTATTGATTGAGATGCGTTGTTGTTTTGTTGATGATAAGTGAATAATTCACTTGCGTTGTGGTGGATGGGATGAATGGGAGGAAATATCGGTGCAGGAGAGTAGAGGAATTTTAATATATATAGAGGGAATTTAATAAGGATTGTAGGGGATCCGATTTTTTTTCTCTTTTTATCGATGTTGTTTTGATTTATAACTCGATGTATTTCTATCAATTGAAGATGGGATTACAGTAGTATTGAGAATTTGTATTATTGTATGTAAAGAATATTAAACGTTTTTTCTGGAAGAATGATTATACTTTTAATAAAAACATTGGTCTGCAAAATTGTATTCAATTACGTTATGATTGATTATTTCATTTTTTATACTTAAATCTATAATATTCGTAGAAATATATATAAAATATTTATTTTAGAAATATTTTAATTTGATGTTAATTTAATTGTACTGGTTTTATGTCAATTCGAAACTCCTGATTTAAAAAATAACATTTGTGCATGCTGAACCTACACAACAATTTGGGGGGTACGAAATTTTAATACTATTGTTATATTAATATGAAATCCATATAAATCATTAGTATTTCATATCAATGTTGAACTCTATTTAACATATGAGACGACATCAATGTGAATAATTCGTGGAACAAATTCGTGCATTGTAAAATACGATCGTTCTATTGTTTTCTGTGCTTATTTTTTTCTGTAGTTATTTTGTACAATGATATCCTTCTATTATTTTGATTGTTTGAATTCAAAAGAGTAAAAAAAATCGTTCTGTGTATACGTAGAATAAAAGAAGGATTATATACATTTACAAAATATAGATTAGAAAATGATAACACATTATGAAAATCCCAAAAAAAACTGGACTTTACAGTAAATTTATAAAAAGCATAATTAGTTTTTCCACACATTTTAGGTGTTAAAACGTCTGTATAATAATACTTCGAATTTTCAAAAACTATACACTAATAGAAAAATGTAGATAAAAATTCCCATGTTATCTAATAATTTGACAATATCAACTGAAAATACAAATTTTTTTTTCATTGAAACATAGTAAAAACTACTATATATTTCTATGGGAAAAATTTGTATTTTTAGTTGATATTGTCAAATAACAAGAAGACATGAAGATTATATTCTATACATTTTTCTATCAATATATTCCTTCACGACTCAACACACGTAATTTTCCCTGTACACGTCCCTCCTACACTTTACCACCACCCCTGTTAATCCTCAAAAATCCATCCCTTCCACACCTCATCGATACAGTGTTTATGCATCATTCGCGTTCCCTTATACCCGTCAATAATTCAACCTGGCTTTTCAGCCGGTCGCCTCAATTATTAACACCGGCGCGCGCGCGCGCGGCCGTGATTTTGTGTACACACATCCATACCCACAGTGTCTAGGCCTTCGTATTTTTTTTTCCACGCGCGCGCGCGCGCTTGGCTATTTCTGTGCGCTGGTAGAGTAAGTTTAGAGTTGAGAAATATAACAGGGATCTGCTTTATCGCGTCGCTGATATATGTATAGTTTCGGCCGGAGGTGAACGCACTGCGAGGTATAAAAATATGAGGTGAGGCCGCGCGTGTGTGTGTGTGTGTGTTGTTTTTTTTTGGTTGTCGTGGGGGTTAAGGGTAATTTTATGTGGTAAATATGTGTAGAGGAGAGAACGAGATTGATTTATTTTGGATGTAAGAGTAAACTTTAATTTATTTAGTTTTGTATTAATGACAAATATATCGTATAACGAACGATTCATGGTATTATTTTAATTGAAAACTATACATATATACATTTGAAAAGTTATGTATTAATTAAAAAGTTATTATTGAACGCCAGTCAATAACTGGGTAATGAACAATCATACAATTGTCTTTCTCTTGAATTCAAAATAGTATTGCTTAATCACGATATCGAGGTACAACGCGTATATTTAAGACTTCATCAAAACAAAAAGTTTAATCAACATACATATACCGATATACATACGGAACATAATTTCCTAAAACTTTTCCTATTTTACGATTAGACCGCGCACTGAACCCTCTCGCCATCATGAATAATTTACGTGAAAAACACTCAAACGCATAACATATAACGACCGACTACCAATAACCCAAGCCTATTTCATTTCTATTAAAAACTTTTTTTATTATAACAACTTTATCACTACTTTTGATACCTATACGCGTATATACGTTCATAAAACCGTCCAACCAAATTTAACTTTTCAACCGTGACACATCAACGTAATAGTCAACCATTATATCACCCGAACTCACACATATACTCACACACCTGTATATGCAATCGAACGCCATTAAAAATTTCGGCCACTTGGGTAGCCGTCGACGCGGAACTAATACCGCGTTATATTATTTATAACGCGCACCGCGACGTCCGCGGCTGGCAAAATTCGTATATATATATATAACAACTTAGAAACTCAATAGAAACCGGGGAGGCTACGGTCAGTTGGGTAAAGGTAATGAAACAAACTTCCCTCCGTCTACTTCTCCTCTATATATATATATATTCGTTCCGCTAAAAGTTTGGATGTATCATATTAACAGGATAAATCTGTACGCGTGATACGATAACCCCAAGCGATGTATATAGTCATTATCGTACATTTGCACGGCAGATTTACCTCTGCTAATATAATGAATGGCCGTTGTAAAACTATTATAGGTGTAGGTATTATATGGGAAAAGATGAAGAGAGAACGCGAGAGAAGAAGAATTCAACGACGCAGAGAGAGAACAAACAATTGGAAATCAGCGAGCGCGCAGCGTCTGCGCTGCACTCGACCTACATCCATATATATATATATATATATATATACACTCTTCTATGTCTCTCAAGAAGGCTACGCCTATAGACACGCAGTTAAGCCGACAATTCAATCCACTTTTTGAAAGTAATTCCATAGCGCTATATAGAACCGTTATGTGTATATGTAGGGCGGAATCATACGTGATACATATATACATGTACACAAATTGGTGCGTCTATATACTGCTATACAATCATCCCCCAACTCTCACGTGAGAATTTCGAAGTACAACGAAACGCTTCTACCGGTATCTAAATAAAAATCATTCAATCCCACCACACTTCGAAACAATTCTCGCCTATATATTCAATCATTATCATCAAACACTATCCATAATCAATTCCTCATCCCTTCGCTTCTCCTCCTCCTCCTCCCTCCCAACCCCTTTAAAAAAAAACAGAGAACACACGCGGCGCTATACAGCGTAAATCAATTAACCCCGACATACACACGACTACACGCTTATAAAGCATCGAAAATCATCCTATATATATATACACACACACCTCGCACGCTTTCACTCGTGCGCGTGCATGCGTATTATACGCTTTAACATTATTAATTGCAGGTCTCTTTTGTCGACGCGTAATCGAATGCAAATTCGGACGTTTAGCTACATATTACTACCCCTATGCGCTCAGAAGAGGCAAAAACGACCGCGCGCGTGTTTCGTAAATTATGCATCGACCACGTACATATATGTATGTATATTACAAAGAAAGGGGAATCGATAATCGCGAGTTGACTATACGCACTGTAAATAAAAACATCGCGCCCGAGCGCCGATGGCCTTGGACGCAGTATAGCAGTAGCAGCGTCACATATATATATATATATATATATATACACACGGTTTTAAACAAATTGAGAGAATTAGCCACTGTCTTACCAGTAGTATAGCTATACTACTCTATACCCCCCTGTTGGGTTGATTACAGGATGGTATATAAGGATGAGAAAATCTTTATAATTCGTATATATACGCACACAGATACACCCGGCTAAATCAGCCGATGTATAAGCGTATATATATAAGAGCGAAACTGCGTAATCGCGCGCGCCAACCCCCCTACGCGCTCCCCATCGTGTGTGTATACGTATATGGACGTAAAACTGGCGACACTTCCCAGGATTCTCCGTGTATATAGTGTGCATGCACATAGATACATATACGAGACGCGAATTTTCACCGTACCGAAAAGAACCCTTGTATATTATATATACGTGTATGTATATATCACGTAAGTTTTCATTGTCTCTTAGCGTCGCGTCCTCGTTAACTTATGGTGCTCAAATACACACACACATAGTTTTTAGTTAGTTAGTTAAGAGAGATGGAGTTTACAGCTGTTGAATTGCCCAAGCTCGGCGGCGGCTCTTCTGCAATTTACGGCTATACTCCGTAACTCTCAACCCTCCCTCCTCTCTTATCGTTCCGACATTATACACCCTTCTCTCTCTCTCCCTCTTAATTGCCAACCTACGCAAAACTCTCTCGTCTCGCTACGTATACGCACTATATATATACTACAACGTTATCCGGTATCCCTAAAATCTAAAACCCTTATATACCACTATATATAAATCAACTTACGATTCCTATCCTGGAGGCGATCGTCGTCGACTGTATAATCATGCCAGCTGCCGTTCTTCATCTCACAACTTATACTCTGGTCCTCAACAGCCTTCACCACCACCATCATCATCATCGTTCTCTTGGTCGTCCTTGTCCTCATCATCCTCGATATATCTTCTTATCCCCGGTTACCACCACATACACACATATATATATCCACACACACACCTACGTATATACAATATAATATATACACTTGTATAGAGACACACAGGGAGACACTGGTAGTAGACCACCGTTGACGTATATATACATATATATACTACTACTACACGCGCATATCACTTAGGGTATACGAGTATAAGAGCGAACTACGCACAGCTGTGCATGGCGCGGGGTGGTGGTGGTGGTGGTGGTGGCGCGCGCGCGCGCGCGCGTGTGTTGTATTCGGCAACACCCCACGGGCGTCCCGCTGGCCTCGTAACCTCCTGTGCAGCAGCTCTCTCGCGACTCTCTCTCTCTCTCACTCACACACCCCCTTCGTACCACCTACCCCCCTCCCCTCTCTCGTTTCGCACTACACACCTATATACCCACCCCGTCACCGTTTTCTTACGTCTTCTTCTTCTTATTCGCCTGTACTGTGCGTACGTATCTCTATATACCCGGTCTCTATACTATCTTTCACACGCACACGCCCTGTCCATTCGTTTCTTCCAAGTTCTTCCTTTAAATACAACACGATCCAATATATGTATATATAGTATAATATCCTTCAAGTACACACGACACTGGTATACACTTGCACAACGCGCACTGTACTCTCTATCCTTACGCGTATATATGTGTCTATGCTATGTATGTATATAGAGAGAGATGACGATGACGAAGAAGAGAGAAAGCCACAGCAAGCGCACAGACAGCACGTCGGTGTCGTCGCGCGTACGCCCGCGCGCGCACTACTGTGCAGCAGCAGCGCACGCTCGATCGACACACGCGGAGAGAGAGAGAGAGAGAGAGAGAGAGAGCGGGCGCGCGCGCGCGACTCTCGCCGGGATACACTTGGAGAGAGGTACTGCGCGCATGCGCGAATGAGAAGTGAAAGAGAGAGAGAGAGAGAGGAGAGAGAGAGTGAAGAGACAGGGAGGGTGTGGGTATATGTATGTGTGTGTGTATGTATAGGGGAAACGATGCGATGCCCCGCCACCACGCCCACTATAACTATATAGCGTGTGAGAGGGATGAGGACGAAAGGGAGGAAGAGAGAAAGAGAGGAAAGGAGGTATGGGGTTGCGCTTTTTTCGGGGGACGGGTGAAGGGTGAAGATGAGGAAATGTTCGGGTGTGGGTGGTTGGATATATATATATACACGTTGGGTATGAACAAATTGTAAGGGGTTGGTGAGTAGTTGTAACATTTTTTCTTTTTTTGGGTGGATGTATTATCGATTCTAGATTCTCGTATTAAAATATAGATCGTTAATTTAATTATATATGAAACATTTTTAGATGATTTTATTTATATATTAAGATTATTTAAATAACGGATGCAAAGACGGTTAACGTCAGAAACATTACAATCGACCTGTGCATACATCAAAAGTATAAAGTTATAATGATAAGGCAAACGCCGATACAATGGGAAGAATACGGAAGTAGATAAAGGGCGAGTCTAGTCAGACGTAATCGATTCGATTCTTTTAAAACTTTCAGCTGGTTTAAAAACGACGGATCAATTTTACGAATTGAAAAACTAATACTGAAATTGATGGTACACGATTATCTTTCGAATTTCAAATTAAATGGATCAATTACCATTACACAATGGAGAATTCTTCCTCATATTTACCTTGTCCCTTATTGAATTAATCGTCTTCTTAATATTCATTAAACTCGTCATCAAATATCGTCGATTGTGTATAATGTTTTTGGGTATTACCACGCCTTACGTTTATATTATTTGATGTCTCGTAACCCATACTCGAATAGTATCAATAAACCATGAACTAAAGTACTGAACAAATTAGCTTATTACAAAACAGGGTCAATTTCCATTCGCAAGAAAAACAAACAAATCCATTAATCAATATGGAATACACACACGATGTATACCATACAAGCCTCATCGTTCTAATGAACCATGCATGATTATCTTTTTTCGATTTCTATTAATATATATTTATCACGTGCTTGCAGAATAATAACCATTGTTATGATATACAAAATCGAAAGCGCATTTGAATAAATAACAAAGATCCGAGAAAACACGAAATTCGAAATTAAAATCATTCGCTTATGTATAATCAGTTATATACAAGAGAAACCGGTAAAACCCACAAACACGGAACAGGAATATCATTTACATCCATAATAAAGACACGTACGCATACGCACATCAACATAATTAATTATTTCGTTATAAATATGCGCCACATCCGTAACGTAAATTAAATATACAATCTATAGACGGCTCCAATCGAGCTCTAATTAACAGGGAAACCCCCATCTATACTCTATACGAAAAAAAACCAAAACATTATAAAGAGCAAATCATATTCTCAAATCCCACGTTAACATTAATATATACACCGGAATCGAAACACTTTGCAAAATCAAATACGCACGAAAACCGCGCGAGCGCGAGACTTTATATATCGATATGCACACACACATATACATGTATATATATATATATAATATACCTATATATGTACACGTATAAAACGGTAGTAGATACGAAGTTTGCAAATCGCGTCGATTCGCGGCGCGAATCGTTTGCGCACCTCAAATATTCAGTCGAGCCGTTGTGAAACGCATGCGATAACTCGGAACTTTTACAAACTCGTATAAATCACGAGGCAGTATAGCGGGCCGCGTGTTCCGGAACAAAGCAGGCGTGTGTATATATATCTGCCCGGTGTTTATTTTATTTTCGCGTTTCATTCATAAAAGCGAAATAGAAGAAAGAGAGTAATGTGTTGGTTGGAAAAAAGTGAGGTTTCGATTGCTAGTGTAAACGCGACGATGCTGAATTAATAGAGAGATGCGGTTAGTTGATTGGAGTGAACGATTTGGATGTCGTATATACTTTTTATCGTTGTTGTGGATGGGTTGTTGTAATTTTATATGCTTTTATTTACAATATTTACTTTATGTTTTGTTGATAAGTTATCTTTTCTTTCTCATTATTTTTGGTTTGAATGTTAATTTTTTTTAATTGTTTGTAATATATTTGTACATACAACTACACTATACCAAACTGTAACATATTATGTATTTTGTGTGAAGGCAGCCCTTAAAGGAATATTTTCCCAGAGCGTCAGTAAATGATACTACAAACAAATAAAGGTTGAAAACTGTAGATGATAAAAGTTAAAATACCTTTTATTTAAATATTAATACACCTACAAGATTCAACCAAACTTTCAAATTATGGAGTAGAGCTACGAATCAGATAAAATACCGATCTTAATTTATTTCCCAAGAACAAACGTAAAAATTCCAGAGGTAATAAAGCTTTCTCGTTAAAAAAAAAATCACCCCTCGCGCTCATTACATTTTATTTGCAATCCTCAACTACTTTAACATTCTTCCAAAGAATCCAACCATTTGTTACACGTATCATCAGACATCTCGGTCCCCAAAGACGACACTACCCTCCGAAAAAAAACCTTCTTTTCAACAGCTTCTCCAGCCAACAACCTCTTTCCTCACTCTCTCTTGCTCTATCTCTCGCTCGAAAAACTCTAAAACCGTTCGTTTGTGCGCAACAGCGATCCTACAAAAACCCGCAACGATTCGCTCGTTCGCCAGCTCGACGACGACACGACACGACTTATTTCAGGACGACGCGCTATAAAATTCATCGTCGGCGATTCGTCTTCGACTTTTTTTTTCTTCCTTTTTTCCCTCGCAAAAATTCTCCTTTCATTCTTTCATTCGCAATTTCGCCTGCGGCTATTGTCTCACCCTTGAATTTCGCCCTGCTACTGCTGGTGGAGCAAACGCGGAGCTCGCCACCGCGCGCGCGACGTGAATTTTTCACTGCGCATAGGCTGTGAGAATAGTCTTTGTTTTCGCACTGTCAGTGTCTATATGTGTATGTGTATTTGGTTAGTGTATGAGGAAGAATAGGAGGGAATGAAAAGTTTTGGTGGTGAGTGACCAAGTGAGATCGTGTTTCGATGGTATTTGAAAAACGATGATTTTGGAATTTGACTGTATATTGATAATTTAAAAAAACTTTACTTTTTGGAAACATTTTTCGTGCATTACGTGATGGTAAACAAAAATGCCTTTGTACGTTTCATTCTTCAGCAATTTCACGTTATATTGTACTATTTTTCAAAATATTTTTAAAAACACATGTATTTTATTTAACTGTGTGCAACAAGCCAACATTGTACAGTTTAGCGAGAATAATAAAAATTATTCAAAATCACATCACACAATCTCATCACACAATTACATGAAAATATTGACTTTCATAAATGGCAAATAGCAACAATAAAAAACATTATCATTTTCGCAAGATTCTCCTTAAAAAAAGTAAAATTTACCAAATATATCAGTACTAACGTATACTTATAAATAGCCTGTAATACACTACAGTTATTAATAATATTATGTATACAAACTGTTAACTTAAAATTGCCAAAAAGAAACCAAACAAAAACCCCAAAAATAAAATCTGCGCATCATCCGTTTACGGGACAAAATAAACTCTTTACTCACTCTTTCTCTATTTCTCGAGTGCACACAAAATTCCGTGTATATATATATATATATAAATCTACAAAAAACTAGCGCTACAGATTCCACACACACATACATAAACACGCAGGATTGCACTCGAGTCGAGAGTTCTTCCGAGAGCCGGAAAAACAGTATCTCCGTGAAAAAAACTTTTCATATAGAATTTCATGTACACACGAAGAGAGGAGGAAAATTCTTGTTGGTCGACTTTGATGTGCGACTACTACCCGTCTTTCTCCTTTTCTCATTCTCCGAGAGTTTTTAATTCGTTTACGAGGTCGCAGCGTCTCGGAAGGAAAATCAATCGGGCAATTCGATACTGAGTACACTTACGTATAGTATAGTAGTATGTACATATAGCTCTTGAGAACCATCGCCGTGCGGGTTTGGGGAATTTTTACAGGCGCTCGAGGAGCAGTAGGAATCGATGTGCGGCATAGTTACAACGTTACAAAATAGAAGTACGGAATTGAGTATACTTGTATATATATATGCTATCCTCTGTACTTCGTCTATATACATACAAGTATGTAGTGCACTTGATTACATATTTATAGCGAATGAAAGATTCTCTCCGCTCGTTTTAGACGCGGCTCTTTGAATTCTCTCCGGGTAAATATCTCTCTCTCTCTCTCTCTCTCTCTCTCCATCTTTTTTCGTAGCAAAAATAGAGAAAGTAGAAGCAGCACTCGTGCAGGTTTTTTTCTTCGACGAATGATCACTCGAGTTTTAATTACTTTAGCTTTGAAAAAAAAAGATTAAAAAGTCGTACCCGTATACATCTTTCATTCAGCTCGCTGTAATTAGATATTACTTATATATATATATACTCGTTCCGGTGAAAATACTGCTAATCCTACTTTCAAAGTGGAATCGTTATACAGGGCAAAAGTCCAAACTTAATTATAGGCAGTCGCGTCTCAATCGTCTTATCGATGTTGCGCTTTATAACGTCGCGCTGTTGTATAGGAATATATACGTATACAAAACACACACACACACACACACACACACACCCACAATGGAAAAGTTTTTATCGTCTTCTGGGTCGTTTGAATATCGAATAATGTTTTATGTGTATACACTACTATACAAAAATCGAATCCGGCATAGGAGAAATTGATTTATTGGGTAATCGATGGGTCGTAAATACTTACGTAAGAAGCTTTTATAGCAATTATACTTTTGTTTCTTATTAATAAGAGAATCTGTATTATTCAGCACATCATAAATTCGCCAATTTACGATCAAAACATTTTCATTCGCGTATAGCTGTTAGACAGTCGTTTACGAAAAACGTAAAAGTATATATCCGGATGACCTCAGCAATTGTTCACGCACCGGAGCTGCGAAAAAGACGAACGCGAGACACGCGAGGAGTCATTCTCTCTTGTAGCACGCGAAAGGTCAACGACGCGCCTGAAGCCGCGTGAATTTTTTTTTTTTTTGTTTGTGGATATTTTAACGTCGCGATTTACTTTTTGCAACAGTATATGAAGAGGATATTAATCAGACGAGGTAGTTTTTATTGCTATTTGTAAAATATGTAAAATGGAATGATTGTGGTGCTAGGAAAGGCGCTTTTTAATAAAATTTCTTGCTATCAAAGCCACGGGTTACTTTGTATATACGGTTAGTCAATAAAAATAGATCAAGGATAATTGAAAGAAATTCATCCTTTGAGTGAGATAGAAAAAAATTTAATGAAACTGTAACGTTTCCAAAGCTGATGTCTTTATGAAAGGCTGCTTAAATTAGACTCGTTTATAAGTGAGAAACTTTTAAGAAGTCAGGGGTTGGCGAAAGAGTTGTAAAAATATGTATATGTAAAATTTTAATCAGTGAGGAGATTCCACTCTCTATGTGAATGCGAGTATTCGATTTTAATTTAAATATAAAGCTGTATGGACCAGTTTTCTGTTAATCTAGTAAAACTATCTAATATTTTGACCTTATTTCAATACAATAAATAGATAAAAGACATCATATATATTGATACTCAGATTCTTGAGTTGTACTGACATTAAATATTTACTCCTTTATTCATGTAAGATTTAGTAACTCGTAGAATTAAAACTATGAAATATATCCATTTCCGTTTATAATAGTCAATAAAGAGATAAAAATAATCTAACACCTCTCTATTCGCATACCATCCACATTTAAACCCTCATAAACCATTCACCAGCGATTCCAACAATAACCCGATCGGAAATACACATACATACTCGTCCCTCGAAACTATACAACAAATGTAAGTACCTCTCCACATAACTAATTCACTTTCTCTCTCTCTCTCTCTCTCTCTCTCTCTCTCTCTCTCTCTGGCAGCGACCAATCGATTACTACCACCTCGTTTTTAGACTTCTCCGGACGCTTACTATCTCGACAACAGACGGAAGTCCAGTGGTAGCGAACTTCACCCGCGGTGAAATAATTAATGGTCACCGCGTGTTGGACGATTTTTCAAACGGCGGCGACGCCGCTCTATATATACATACCACCACACGACCGATCGATTTTACCAGACGCGCGTGCGAGAGAGGAAAGTTTCGAAAACGTGGTTTTGAAAAATGCATCGAGTTGAGATAACGCAAACTCTACAGTGGTACGTACATGTACGTATGTATGTATGCAGGACCGTGTATATATAGTGTTGTTCCGAGAAGTTCGCCGACGTCGCTGACGACGATTGTTGCATATAGTGCAAGTGCGCGGAAAGGAGTTTGTTTTTACGGGGTTGAATTCATTCGAGCTTGTTTCGTGCAGTACAAGTGGAGATAAGGATGATGCCGGGGTATATAGTGTGGCGCTTGGTGATTTTTAAATTCAGAGATGTCGTTTGGACGGTATAATGGAAATGTTGCATTATGCTGATGTTTCGTTTCTTTTGGAAGTATCTATAGGAAATAAAATTTTGTAGTAAATTAGCGGTCGAAGTGGATTTTATTGTAAAGAATGTATGCCAATATAAAAATATGAAATGCAACGTAACGTCTGACTATTTATGGCTGATTCTACTTACGATTTATATATATGGAGATAAAACTTTTCTTCATAGAAAATAATATTTATCATAGAATTACTAAGTTTTTCAACATAATATTTTTTTATAACAATATATTTGAAAATTATATTTTCCAATAAAGCATTTTGTTGTTTTAATCAAATATACAAAACAAATAAATTGAACATAATATTTTAACTAAAAGTAACGTAATTGTAAATATAAGCAATTTTACCACCCCAAGGTGAAATAAAAAAAAACCTTATATACATTGACAAACATTTCTGACAACAATTAAAAATCCATTACCCAATCTTATCAAACCTCCGGCAACTATCCCCCCCTTGCCTCATCTTCCATCACTCATCCACAAACCCATCACGACTCCGCCCTACCCAGTTCCCCCCGAAAACCTGAGTAAACGAAAAAAGTGCATCCCGGGTCCCTATATTCCCAACGTCTTCCTTGTCTCCTCCACGCCGCGAGGGGTTTTCAGGTCGATTAGTTTGGGAAATCGAGTCGCTCTCTCTCTCTCTCTCTGTAGCGCAAGTGGTTATAACCCGCGACGATTATTGCGAGATTTTCCCTTTATTTCCCGCCAGTTGGTACGGAATTTATGGCCTTCGGGAGTCGTCGAGTATATAGTAACTATACTCGTTTTGAGGAAGGATCTGGGACAGTTTTTTTTCGTGTGTGTGTGTGGGGGGGTATATAATAATGTTTTCTTTTTTTCTCTTTTTAGCTTCTTTTGGAAGGTAGGAGGGAGCTTATGTAAACGTTACTTTTTCAGTTAGTCGTACTTTCTCAGTTTTTCCGACTCGCTTTAAAGTAGTTCCAAAAGTTTCCTGCTCAAAGTTGAATTTCCCCAGCCCAGGGTCGTTTTTATTAATTATAAGGTAAACTTTGCCCCGGAATGGATATTTTGGCTACGAGAGTAGAGAAAAAATATTGAAAAATAATACTGTGTGCGTAAATTATTCATGAATTGGATTAATAAATCGCTTTTTACAATGTAGGAAAATAGTATATATATTATATTTTTTAAATAAAGTACGTATAAAGTTATTAAACAAAAACAAACTACGTAAAATATAATTATAAGATCGTTTTATACGACCAAATTCACCCTTTTCAATATACCTCTTCTACAAAAGCGTATAATTCCAGCTAATAAAACAAATAACAAAATTTTTAAATATACACTCGAGAAACTCGAAATCATCAGACCAACTGTATACTGCTACTCGTCCAACCCTCTCGAACATCCTTAATTAATAAACGGCGAACTTTCCACTTCTACGTTGACAGATGATCAAAAGGAAACTGTATACTCCCTTCACCTCCGTCTCCTTTCTCGCTCACTCTCTCACTCATTTAAAGTAGGAAATGTGGATGAAGAAAACGAACGACTTTATAAGACATAATTTATTTGCACAACACAAAACTAACATTGTTTTTTTGTTTTCTTGTCCTCATTGTTTGCGTATATAATTTATGGTTTCTTTTCTTCTTTTTATTTATTTATCATCATCATAGCATAAACGACGTCAAGCCGAATCCCGCGCTTTTACATAGTCGTCAATATTATAGTCGTGAATTATTTAAATATTTCTCTCTCTATCTCTTGCTCTCGTCTTCGAAAACGGCATAGACGTATAATATACATAACGCGCGTCCATTGATATATACTCTCTTCTCGGACTTGCCTGCGGAGTTTGTCTGCTGAGTATATATGTATATATAAGGACAAGGACGAGTATTATATTCAAAGAGGGAACGGGGAAAAGGGGGTAAACTTCAAGAGGAGTTTCTTTGAATAAAAATGTAGTTCGAATCTTCGCTTTTCATTATCATTGTAACATTTCGAAAAAAAGACTCTCTTCACAATCAACATACCACCCCAATTCTTGACCAGCCAAACAGCACGATGTACGTCACGTCCTACATTTTTTTTGTAATATATATATATATTTTCAGCCGGGTTACATAGATAATCTAGCTTCTATTATTATCATCTTCAAAAATAGACTCTCTCTGTGTGTATACGTATGTATACGTCGAGGATAAAAGTGCGCGCGGTCAAGAACCGGGACACGTTATACCTCTCAATAATAATAATATCCCCAAAGCGTAGCTCACGCGCGATGATCACGCGAAACACGCGGAAATTGAATCGAAAAATACATATATATTTCATATACGTTCTATATACGTGTATGTATATAAACGCGCTACCGGGCACGTTTACAATCCTCGCACACTCAGACGCGCCGCGTGATATATCGATTCTCCCCCTTTTTTCGTACTACTACTACTACTACACCACCCCCTTATTCGTTCTCCCTCTTTTCCTTCCTAAATGCTTCAAGTCCGCGTGCGGCACTAGCGTGTGTATCTGTATATGTATATATATTGTACGTATGTGTCACATGTCTTTGAACGCGTGTATGTTAGAGGTATATAATATTATATACCATCGCAGATATGTCTCTTTATATAATTTTTTGCTCTTTGCGTTTATAATGCTTATTTATTAGGAACGTGCACGAAAATTAATTCTGTGTCTCCGCGCAGCTATTAACGTTATTTCGAATTTTCGTACGTATAATAGTATGCAGCTGCGTAGTAGTAGTATTATTTACTTATGGCTCGTTGCCGAAACCTTTGTCTGTCTGGAAGCTTTTAAAAGTTAAGCGTAGTTTACGAGTATTGTTACACGCAGGACTTGCAGCTTGCGACTCGGCGCTTTATATATGTCTACTGCATCTATGCGGTATCCCGGTTGGACGTAGGCACCGAAAACATTGCTTCGCTCTTCCCTCGTCGTTATCATTATTATACTCTTATTACATTATACAATCCTCGCGAATTGTGTGTTTCATAAAATTGCAGAAAATTCACATTACAACCTTGTTTATTTTTTTTAATAATTTATTTATTCGTCGTATCATCAACATCATCGTAACTTCTCATCATCATCTTTCTCGGTACAACTTTCGAGTACATAACAACATTATTATTATTATTAATATTATTATCATCGTGCAAGGAACCAGCACCATCCCCTTTTTTTCTCTTTAAAAAAAGGGACATTCAGCGCGGAACTCTAATTTGTCCGAGAGTTCGATTCGTCACGCAAGTGTAGTGCAGCATAGGTATCGAGCTTTCGTATTATTTCTTTTTTCTTTGCGCTCGCGTCGGGCGTGCGCTTGCGAATTCTCTAGTGTATACGACACGGGGAAAAAAACGACACATTGAACATATATATATATATATAGATATATATACGGGATTCGTCTAAATTCGAGATTTACGAGCTTTCGCGTTCTCTCTTTTTCTCGCGTTACTGCTGTTCCTGGTTCTGAAGGGATATACAACAAAAGAAAAAGTAACAGTTGTATATATATATATATAGATCGCAGTTTTACTCGGATTGCGTAATTCATTACTTTGATTGCTTGTAATTAATTGGATTTTTAATGTTACCTCCTTACTCGAGTTTCAATGATATTCTGTTTAGTAAAAAGAAAAAGTGGGTATAAGGTTTATACGAAAAGAAAGAGAGCGAAGATAGGAAAAAAGGAAAAGAGAGGTCGCGAAAGCTTGGCGAGGCGAGAATAAAACAGGCGGAGCGAAACCTCGACTCGCGCCCGATTACACAATTTAAAACGATCATTAACAACAAATCGACACAGCACAACGGAAAAAGGATAGGAAAAAACAGTACGGCGTTAATCGTGGTTTATTTTTCTCTTTGAGGAGAAAAAAAAATTGCGCGCGATCGTCGACGACGGTCAGCCGCGGCTCCATCGCCCTTTTGCACTCTGAAAATAGTATTTCAGAACGTTATAATATTATAAAGAATAACAGAGAGCCACGCGAGTCCAGTTGCCAGCGCGATCGCGCCTGATTAGCCGACTTTCTGAGGTAGACGAGTATATATATTTGCTTTCCAAATAGCTTTTTTTCTTTTGTTTTTTTAGCCTTGCGAAGCGACTGAAAAACACTATATTTAAGCAGGGAAATTTGCGCGACACAAAGAATTTGCTCCGTATCGCGTAATTTTTTTAATTAATTAATTATTTATTAATTTAACTTTATTTTTTTAATTTAACTCTCTCCAATCGTCGCCGGCTACTCAATGTGTAGCGTCTCGTGCGATGACCCTTCGGAGACGAGGCCACCGACTCGCAGGGCCCCTCATCATCGCCGCACTTACACAATTATTATTATTCTTATTTATTTACTTATATGTGGGTATAACAACTCGCCTCAAGCAACGAGGACTAATCGCGAGTATATTCACCGACAGAATGATATACTTCGTTCTTTGCTGATAGAATGAATCAATTTATTTATTTATTGGTGTTTTGGATGGTCGTCGATAATAACAATAGTACGCCTGTAATTTTCTTATTTTTTTCTTGTTTGTTATTATTTACATAGGTATCGTTCAAAATTTTGGTTCTCTGATGCGTTCTTCGAGACATTTTTACAAACATTCGTTGACGTTAGTAATAGTAATAACTTAATAAATAAATAGTATTTCTTTTATAATTAGTAAAAAAAATCAATCGAAAGCAATTTTTTTTATGGCATCGCTCAATCAATAATCCTTGACTCACTCGCATCTCCTCCTCGACCACGTCACATGAGCAGTACATCGACATAAAATTGATCTATTTTGTTAATAAAAATACACGATTTGTTAGTCACGCTTGAAAATATACATTCACAATGTATCCATCATCATCATAGTCATCATAATCATCATCAATATCATCATCATTACAATATCATCATAAACAGCACATATGAGCGCGTCCCCAAAGGATCCGCAGGGCACATTAAAATTCGTCTAAGAGTATACAACATCGATACGCGCGAACATGAAGAAATTAAAAATCGCAATTTGATTTCTCTATTGCATTATTTTCATATTTCTTATTTCTGCTGCTATACTGCTGCCGTCCACGGTGCAGTGTGCGCGATTTGCATTAACATTTTGCTATTATTCATTTACTTTTACGTTATCGAAGCGGTGGATTTTCTGTTGACGCGGTGCACGTGGTCAAATCTTTTATTTGCTTATTTTCATTTTTTTTCTTCTTTTATTCTCAACTTTTTTACTCTATGATTTTATTTTTCTTGCGGTACGCAAAGCTCGCACACCTTCGGCGCCGGCGCGAAGGGCGGCTAAGCGCTCACGATATCGCAGCATTGTGTAATACACGCTGACACGCGATGCAAAAAACGTGTGCGCGATTACAATAATTCTCATGTTTCTCTCAACGTTACGCCTTGCATTAATTAATAGTAATTATTACATACCTAACTCTCGACGGAGTTTATCATCCTCTTCGTCTACGAAACGAATGAACATAGTTAACGTCAAACAAATAAAGAGATAGAGGAGAGAGACGGAGAGAATAAAACGGAATACTGCCTAGGAAAAAACATGTGTTTGTGTGTTCTTTTTGTTTTTCTTCTTGTTGCTTTGTTTAAGTGTGTGAGTGTGTGTTTGTGTATTTGGATACACGTGAACACCACGCAGGTTCGATGGGCTTAAACCAGTGGCGCGTCGTTGTCCTTGTCCATTTCCTCAACAGTGATGTAAAGACCCTCCTCCTCGTATGTCGATTCGTGCTTGGCCAATACCTTCAGTAACGGACGCAGTTTCATCCACCACTGGTAGTTTGGAATTCTATGCCTACGGGACGAAAAAAAATGTTCATTTAGTATAACGCAAGTTCATGAGAATAACAGCTGAAGCTGAGAAATATGCTTACTCAAAGTCAGTGCCATCGATGAGGTTCGTGAACGGTGTGTATCTGTACTGACGTCTCACAATACCCAACATAACGGCGCTCTCAGGTCCGTTCGAGATTGTCACTCCATCGGGAGATGTGTCCTTCTTTAGCTGTTCCGTGAACCATTCAACAGCCTTGGCACCCATTTTAGTACCTATTTGCATCATCAAATGATATTTAAAAGAGAGAAACTTAACATTTTCAAAAATAAATACCAGAACTATAATTCATGAAATCTGTTCCATCGTTTAGAATAAAAGCGAAATTGAAAACTATTCAACTAGGTTATTCAAAATATAAGTTATAAAAAAAACATGTTATAAATCAACAGTACTCTTAAAACAGGTTAATATAAGAATCTTAACATTCTCGTACCCAAATTACGATCGAACGGTGTTGGCGAGCCACCCTGTTGCATGTGACCAATAATGTTCATCCTGCAACTGAATAGACCTTTGCCCTCCTCACTAAACAGTCTCTGCATGAATTCGGTGTTGTAGTTGGAGTTGGCGCTCTCGTTGCGCAAAATCAGACCACGTTGTACGCCCTCCGACATCTTGGCCGCCATAGCAATGATGTCTTGGTTCAGGTCCTTGATGTTGAATTTCTCCTCGAAGATGTAGGCAGCGTCGGCACCACCAGCAAGACCAGCCAGAGTAGCAAGGTAACCACAGAAGCCACCCATGGTTTCAATGATGAAGACACGTCGTTTTGTACCTTGGGCTGACTGCCTGATGCGATCGCAAATCTGGAGGAGAAGAATTAGTATTTAATATTATTATGTATACAACTTTCTTCTTTTGTATGCTATTTTTTAAAATTATTTAGATATTTTTGTACACAATTTTTATGCATAAAAAATTCCTTACGTATGTTTGTCTTAATGCAACAAGAAGACATTCTAAAGCTTAAATTTAAAACAAATTTTAAAATAAAATGAAAATGTATCTAAACTTATGTAAATACAAAGTATTTCTTCTACAGACTTAGTAATTTATTTTTTAAAACCTCATTTATAAATAAACTACCTCTGTGATTTCGTTCAGAGCCGTGTCGCAACCTAACGAAAATTCGGTTCCAGGGACGTTGTTACTGATAGTGGCAGGAATCATAGCGATGGGAATGCGGAACTCAGGGAACTGAGCTCTGGCATTACAGAAACTGAGACCAGTTTGGAATCCCTTAAAAAATAACATATGTCATATTATAATCATTCGTTTATTACGTTTATATGAAAATAAATAATAGTTTTTGTGGTTTACCTCGAAACCACCGATGATAAGGAGAGCCTGAATACCGAAAGCCTTAAGGTGCTGGCATATTTGAGGCAGCTGATCATCCTTTGGCGGGGCACGTTTCGTACCGAGGTACGCACCACCCTGGGCTACCCAACCAGCTACTGAAGGCCAGTCCATCAACTTCAATTTACCTGTCGCCAGACCTAATACACCGTCCATGATACCGTATACCTGAAACGTTCGAAATTTTATGTAATATCTACTATTTCCAATTAATTAGATAATTAATTAAAAATCATTTGATGTTACCTTGTCTCCGCGGTAAATGCAGTTTCTTACGAAGGAACGAACCGCGGCGTTCATACCGCACGACGGCGAGCCAACGTGCATCACCGCCAATGTGTAATGATCCTGTAACAACAATATATTTGTACAGTATCTGAACGACTTAAAGTAGATCCAAAGTGCAAATTAGAGGCAGCGTGCAGACGTAGTCGCATAATCTAAATAGAAAATGTTATCTGGTACTTATGTACGAAATTCAACTAAGAATACAGAATTTTTTTAACAAACGCCAATCCACCAATAATGAGTTTTGCGTTCTACTGTAAAAGTTTGAATCCCCAAAAATAATAATTTTATTTATTAATAGATGTTAATGATTTTACTATAAAACATAAATGTTTTATTAAGCTTTGTTTATGTTATAATAACCCATTAATAATAATATTTAATAAGCACTTTACCTTGAATCTTTTTACATTAGTTAATATACATTTTTGATTACTTGATTGATCATAAAACATTTAGAAGTTAGTATATCCATAAAAGAGACAAGATGAATAAATATATAGAATGAACAATTTAGGAATAAGACAATTATGGTTAGTTTTTATGACAATTTTTTGTACGGTTTGGCGTTTCTTTATATTAAAGCCACTCTGTATTAGAAGACTTAATCCACCAAAAACCAGGGATTAGTAATAACAACAGACATCGAAGTAAAAAAACGTAGATATAAGCGTCCTGTAGCTCCTTTCGGTGACTGTCTGAGTATCAAAGAAACACTGAATCTCTAACGTTTTATAAAAAATAAAGATAAATAAGCCATTAAATTATTATCGCAAACAAACACATATTTAAATGAAACACTGACAACAGTTTTGACGTTTCTAGCTATATAAAGAAATATAAAATTATCGATACGTTTGTTGCAACTTACTTGTCCACACATTGTGAATTGCTATTGATACGAGTAACAAAAAATACGATAATTAGTATGGGAGAAAGAATGAATGTTCATTTTTAAAAGGGGAATCGAGAAACTTTATACAAATGAGAAAAGGGGATGTAAAAAGTGTCTGTTATGACAAACGATGTTCTAGAAGTTCTTTTTAATTTACCTTGGTCAATACAGGATGACCTCCCTCCTGAAGCAATATTAAATAAGATATTTGTTTATCATTCGTCAAGTTTTATATTTACTTATAACTAAGGGCTACCAGTATTTAGTTACAGGTTCGATTCAATATAATTAATTGAAAAATAAAACTTCATACATTCGTCAAAAATTCCATACTCTTGTAAAAATATATTATAATTACATGGAATCCAACCTGTAGCTAAAATACCCAGCACTATTGCAACCTAACTCACTTTGTTGGGATCCACTTCGACGGGGGCCTTCAAACGGGTCAACATTTTGTAGGTCTCCAAGTTTCGTACGAAACCCCTAGAATCAAACATTTATGAATTATCATCTCTTCCAGATCGTATCCTCATTAAATCAAAAAAAATTATACTACGCACTTTCCACGAAGTTGTACAGCGAGATCCCAGTTCTTGTCAGCCATAGCTTGAGCTACGGCCTTCGTACGCTTGACGCACTCCATGAGAGGCAATCGAACGGCCTGATTACCGTCCAGAGTGACGACACAGGCTTCGGTGCCAGGCGTCGCTTCAACGAGGGCCATCACGGCCTCGGCACCCATACGGCAACCCTATCATTCAAATAGAAACATTAGCTCCACTGCATTACGAGTAATTATAGTTATTTTTAGCATTCGTGGGTGTACTTACGAGGACACGATCGAATGCAGATGGATTACCACCGCGCTGCACGTGACCAAGCACAGTGATCCTGGTATCCTGTTGAAGCTTGTCAACAACGACCTGACGAACCTTCTCAGCGGTGATGGGATCGCCATTTCGGTCAACTGCGCCCTCGGCGACGATGATGATGTTCAATCGCTGACCAGTGAGACGCTCCTGTGGTCAAAGTCAAGCCATAAATTTAAGGTAAAGAATTTGGTTGGGTCAGAAGGAAGTTTGTTAAGTCTGCACTCTAGAAGCGCAAAAGAGCACAAGAGTGCAGCGGACAGCAAAGCTTTGAGCTTTATTGTGTGGCACATGTACGTGTGGCTACTAATTTGGTTGTGTTGTACGTATATAAGAAGTGAAAAGTAAAAATTGTAGAGCTGGTCAGTAATAGACAAGCAAGTGTAAGAGTATACATTTATTATTATTTCCTATTGTAAAACTTTTACGATCATTATCAAAGGTTTAAATTATTGACGGATATTTATGTGCTACAATTTATAATTCAAAATATCAAACTTCTTGTGAATGAAAATTTAGTTCTGCAAAATTGATTAAGAAAATAATATAAGTATCTTGTCTTATTATACTTGCTCACCTATAAAACTGACTAAGCCTTAACTTACTTGTAGCAAAATTAAAGATAGCACAACAAACACTCAGGATATACATTGTACAACGATTATATCGTTCTAAAAAAAATACATAAGCAATAAATATATAAAATCGTATATAGAAGCTCGTAAAATTACGCTCTCGACAACCTACACGTGCAGAGCGTAAATTGTCTCGATGAAACGTAATAATAATGTGTGATAATAGAGAAAGAAGTATAGATAAATGCGAGGAGTGATAATGGAGGGACAGTCGAGAAAGAAAGATTACAGAGAGAATTTGTGTATGTGTTGAGAGAGAGAGAAAAAAAAAAGAGAAAAAAATTAATCAATTAGCGAACCTGCAGTAACTTTTTGCAGACTTTGTTCGGCCAATCCTGCTCCGGCGGCCACTCTGGGATGAAGACATAGTCTGCCTCGCTACATATAGCTGCCACCAGAGCCAGATAGCTGCAATGTTATAAGAGACCCAGACTGAATGAAAGCGCGCCAATTCCTACTCTCTCTTATTACGCGCGATTAACGCGACACGTGTATATTGTATTAGGCGTTAAACGTATAGATAGATCGGGGCAAAAACGTTAAAGGAGGAAAAATGATTAACTGACTTTACAAAAAAATTAAGTGTAAATTATTATTAGCAGAGTTCAAAGGGAACTAGAGGGGCTTAGTTTTGGAAAATTTTTAATTTTTTTAGGAAGACTTTTACTTTAGTTAATGTACTTATTTTTTAATTTATTATTCTAAGATGGACCAGTAATATATATAAAAGAAAAATTATCAATATTAAAAATTGTTTAAATTTAATCATTGGAAATGTATATTTTAACATAAAACAATAAAGCCAAAATTACCATACTGTGATGTTATTATGAACTATTCAATATAATTGTAAAAACTAAATAAATAATTACTATGTACTTTATAAAGAGTTTTATACATTTTTACATAAAATGCAGTATTTTTTTTTACTTTTTACAGTTTCTAAATATAACTGTGTTCATCTATCTTCTATTTTTGCTAGATATTTATCTCGATATAAAGTTGTTAATCAAAATTTATTTTAAAAAGCTTTACAACTCTTTGAGTTAAAAATTCTGATGAAGTCTTCCGAAAAATTGTACTTTTCCATAAAAAAGTTAAATATTTCTAAAAGAACAGGTTTTTACGTAATGAACAACATGTTAAAAAGGAATGATCAATTTACATTTGACTTAGCAGCTACCGAAGCTAGCCTTTGCTCACATATACGTCTATTCATCGTCGTCGTCAACGACAACGCGCGTATGTCCAACCTCCATTGTAGAAATGAATATACATTATACAACTTTTCTAGCTCGTATATACATGAAATCTGAATAATACTACGCGACTTGCAAAACTGCTTTGGCTTTGATTCTAACAGAATATAATGCTATAGAAATTCGCGCGATTTCGCATGGATCAGAGGTTCATGGAAAGAGGGGAAAACGATTCCTGGCTGACTTACAAGGCAGGATAATGGCGAAATAACTGAATCGTGAAGGTAGAGAAAGAGAGAAAAAAAAATTAATCGTGAAAAGTGATGCGGGGGGATTAAGTAACTGATATCATTTTTTCGTTTCTCATTTTTTCTTTGGCACGATTTCTGTAGGCTGTAAATTATTATTAGAGGCACTCGTATAATGCTCGACACGACAACCATTGCTTATAATCTACAGCTATATACACAACACAAAGAGTTTGTTTATCCAATCAGGGGCAAAAATTCAAACCGACAATCACTTGATTTGGTCACGGAAAAAAGTTTATGCATATAATAGAAAGTGAAGTACGAAAATAAATAAGGTGTATGCAGTATATAAAAAATAATGCAAAACTCAAAATATGCACAACACTTATAAAATTAAAGCAATCATATACGATAATTCAAATTGTAACATGTATAGACTTTAAACTTTTTTCCAGATTATTATAAATAAATGCAAGTAATAAAAAAATTCCAAAAGTTAGTGTACATATAGTATAAAAAACACAGACAGCACGTGGAAAAATCTTTTAAGGGGGTGCTTTTAGAGTTATCATCACTTTTCTTCAAATTTCGGTGTAATGGGAAACAACAAAACTAAAATAAAGGGGAAAATAAGGAGTATACAACAAGAAGTATACATAAAAAAAAGAACATTAGGATTTGGGAAATAATTGGACAAAATAAAAGTGTAAAATTCATGTGACATGCCTGCTCCAACTTTTTGCAAAGTTTCTCAGGCCAATCGGCGGGAGGTGGACATTCCGGGAAGAACACGTAGTCCGCCTCCGCGGCTAAGGCGCCCACGATCGCCAGGTACCTATATTAGGCCCCCCACAAAATTCGTCGTTTGATTATTACAAGCTTTTAACTCTTACGTGTTCTTTAATTCTTTTCATTTTGGCCTGTGGAATCTTATGTTTATCTTACAACTGTAGCTATTTTTGGCACGTTGAGAAAAAAAAATCGGAAGAATTCGGTTAATAGTAATAACATGTTTGCGACTTCACCGTAAGTAGCGATTGATTAAACACGCAAGTGGTGCAAAAAATGTGTTGCTTATTCGCGGTGAGAGTGAATACTCTCAAGTTTTATTGAAATCGGTATAAAAAAAAGTTGTTTGAGCCAATGCGAGAATTGAAGTAAATTGCTCTTTTTTACGTGTTTTGATGTATAATAAAACATCAACGAAAGGATATTAAAGTGTATAGATTTCAAGGAAAACATGTTCAATATAGAAATCATCAAAGCAATTATAGACTTTAATAGTCTGAAGGGCAAAGGAAATCATAAACTGCACGATTATCTTTTAGAGATATTAAATACGTCATAACAAATTTAAGATAAAAAAAAATACGAAAACAATTCTACTTTAATAACAGAGAAGAGAAACAAAGTTCCACTCTCACTTAATACGTTATAAAAAGAATTTAGAAACTCAGTCTCAATCGACCGCGATAATTCATGATTCAGAGTATAAAACTGCAAAAAAGCTACAGCCTACGTTATTACGCGTAATAACGTCGATTATTACTCCCCTCCGTATCAATCATCGTTTTTTTTCGCGGCGTTACGAGTTCAAGGAATCGCATGCGGCTCCAATCACAACAGTTAGTTCACAACTCGGCTCAATGAACCATCCTCAAAGCGCGCTGTGTCATCTCACTTGTGTGTTTAAAAAATCCTGGTAAGTCATCGCTGCACGTATGCAATTGCACGCGTCTGTCTTACCCGCAGTGTCGGCCCATGACCTCCATAATGAAGGTACGTTGATGTGAGTAAGCTGTACTGACGATAGCGTCAATGCTCTCGATGATACGGTGAAGAGCGGTGTCGGTACCGATGGTCATGTCAGTACCGCAGAAATCGTTATCAATTGAACCAACCATGCCAACAATGTGCAGATGAGAGTATTTTTCGGCTTGCTCGGCCGTGATGTCGCCTAGAAATGTTATATTGTAGTTTAAAATTGTTTGTTTAGAAGAGAGAATGAAGATGATTGATAGGTAATCGGATTAAATTGGTGACATTGATAAAGAGCCGTTGAGTTTAATTGAAAAATTATGTAACGATGAGAGATATACACGCAAGAAGGAGTTTTATATAATGTTCTAAAAACTTTCGTTTGGATAGTGCATTCACCTCGCAAGTTTACTAAAAACTAAACAATGATATCGCAATCGTAACCGTAATAAAAAGTTACCCAACCCTTCTAATGTAACATTTTATCATTATATAAATTTATAAAAGCATATGTATTATATGGGGAATGCTATTATCTTCGTTATCTGATGAAGCCTCGCTGAACGTTTTTTTTACGTATAATATAGGTGTGAATTATTTTAAGTGCGCGACTTTCGATCCTCAAGCGCCATCGCTTTGATATGTGAACTATGAAGTAATGGAGCTGATAAGATGTCAGTTTGAGTAAGCAATAAAATTGACGCTAAAAACAACATAAGGGAATTTTAATTCGATTACTAGAGCGATTAAATAAATAAAGTAGCACTTGACGCGCAATTTATAATAAAATACATTTAGCCTTCAGATTATATAAAGTTTAGAAGTTAATCTTTGTTTCAAATTATATCGTGGAATTCAGATTATAGTACATCAATGATATAAACTACGTCTCGGTCAATAGAAATCAAAAATCAACTTTGAATGCACTATATACTATAATTTTTAATACTGAAACGTATTACAATTATTTTTTCAAATTCTTTAAGATCTATTTTGAAAGGAAAATATTTTATATAGATTAATTGTAATTGCTCTTTAGACCGCCGACAAAAAAATCTCTCAATTAATTATTACACTCGACCCCGCATGAAAACAAAACAAAAAAAGTTATTCGGTTCTCAATATATACCATCTTTAGCGATATCCTTCAGGAGGTCGGCCCATTCCTCTTTGAAGAGATTGGCACCGGTAAGCGAACCGTCACCACCGATGACGACGAGGTTGGAGATACCACGTGTGACCAGATTCTTGGCCGCGCGCTTCCTGCCCTCGCGCTCTTTGAATTCCATGCAGCGGGCCGAGCCGATGACAGTACCACCCTGCAATAAGGAAGAGGCAAACGGCATTGTCTTACACTCTATTAACGCTAATGTAAACAGACTCCTCGCTATATAACGAGCTATCGATTTCTTTTTACTCAATGTTCACTTTGAGAAAATCGACACCAACGCAAATGACGAATAGGTATTGATTTTGTTGATGTTTGGATGGATTTTGTATGGATCATTGTTTCTGATAGTTTTCTGTTGTTGGGAACTCAGTAAAGTTGATTAAAAACAAGTTTTATCTGGTTCTGTTCTTGAGAGCTTGAGAGTAATTTAAGGATGTGGATTGGATTTCCAGAATAATAGAAAAAGCTTACCCGATGAATGATGCAAGACACAGACGACCAATTAGCTTCAACAATGTTGTCTCCGCCATCAACCATTCCTTGGTAACCTTCTCTAATGAAGAAGACTTTGCATCCCAGATAAATGCCCATACGAACCACAGCACGGACAGCAGCATTCATACCTGCAGAGTATTGCATAACACATGAGATAATGATAACAATTTTGCAATTTTATCTTTATTGTATTTCTAGGCTCTTTTATTGCTCCTCATTGCAGGAAAATTTATTTTAAGATACATAAAATACAACTATTTAACCTTCACTAAAACTTTCTTCAAATAATGGGAAGCTAAATTATAAATAATAAGTTTACTTTCATGTATATTGGTTATAGATTTATTGATCTAAATTAATATATGACCAAAATTGATTAAGAAATGACTGCAAAACTTTGGCATTCTATTTATAAGTGTTACTTTTATTTAACGTGATTGAATATTTATCTACTATATTTAACATAAACATTTAACACTTATAAATGATTTTATTGTTATTCAAAATTAAAACAATTTGTATTCTCACATGATTACATCATATCATCAACGCAAATTATTGTTTAAAGTTATAAATAAAACCGACTCCACAATGATCTAAAAAAAGAAATAATTTTAATACAGTAAATCAACAACAAGCTTATTTATAACTGAACAGAAATAGGTAAGAAAAAACCCAACTCTTCAAAACAAATGTTTAAACTGACAGTTTTGAATTTCTAACAGAAAAAAATACTGACCCTGAGAGTCACCACCGCTGGTGAAAACGGCAAGACCCTTGCCCCTGTGACTACCAGGTTTAATAAACCTGTGCGCCACCTGTTCCTCATCCATGATTGCAGAGTGATTAGTCCTCTAGAGCCAAGTACACCTGCAAAATGAGCAAAAGACATATGTCTATCACATGTAGCTATGCACTCTCTCTATATCTATATACACATATCACTTTCAGTTTCATCCACACACACACACACACACATACACACATGGCAGCATGTACGTTCAATGTCAAGGTCCTTCCTCTTAGAAAGTGGGTCGAGACACCTGTGCTTGTCTACTCAACTGTGTCTTCCGCATAGCCAGCAATTAGCACTCCTTACAACTAGAAATTACACTTAATCTCTGTCAGATATCAGTAAAAAAAATTCAAAAACCCGAGTCAAAGAGAGCTACCGTCGTCCCTTAACCACACTCTTCCTCCGCCATGTCAGTCCTCGGTATCCAACTGCATATAAACTCTTTGACCATAGTCGCACAAGTGCCACATTCACTACTTTCATTTCCAATCATTAACGTTGCAAAACTCCACCTAATCACCACGACTGACGTCCTGATAAAATAAATACACACCACTGTGTCTTCTTCTGCTGCTGCTGCTGCTTTCTGCTTGGCTAGTGATACGAGAGACAGAAGAGCGAGCGACTCGCACGAGCCGTTGACTTTGACTTTGGAGAGCTGGTCTGCTAGGAAACTGCGGTACGGCTGTCGAGGGCTCGACGGCCGATCGCCAAGTGTGCAATCGAGGACGCGCGCGCCCGCGCCGTCCGTCCGCTGAAGGTGACCTTTGCCGCTATACACACATACGCTCTCTCGCACATATACACACGCATGCACACCGCCGCCGCCGGTCCCCCCGTCCGTCTACTATACTTACTTAGCTCTATACTCGTATATACTTACTTCCTCTCTTTCTCTCTCTCTCACTCGTTTTATCTCTTTCTCGCTAATCGCTCAGTGGTGCGGCTGGCTAGCAGACGAAACGCGAGTGCGCAGGCGCGTGCGAGAGAACACGGCTTTTATTTTTGGAGCACCTGCGCGCGACTTTTTTTTCTCTCATACTATACGTGTATAAGTGAAAGGAGAGGGGTTTGTTATAACCACGATGAGGGATGATGATGACGATGATTGTTGGAAAATTTCTGCGGCTATGAGAATAATATATAGTTGTCGTTGCCTGCGATGTGAACGACTTCTTCTTTTTTTTCGCGATTTTATAACGACGACGAGAGGAGAATACGAGAAGAAGAAAGAAGGTTATTTTCGTCAGGCGCCGCGCTCGCGTCGCGCAGTTTGAATTTCGAGGAGCTTCTCATTTGTTACGTCACGTATTCGCCGCGAGTTTGAAATTCCTTAACAACCAAAGAAAAAGGAGATATAAACATATGCGAGAAGGACTAACTTAATTGATTTTGAGATTCTGTGAATGGAGGAATTTCACTTGTTTTCGTTATGTGACGACATGAGATGACGTTCTTTCACGTAGCGGTAAAATGCACGCAGGGAGTAGAGGATCGAGGTTCCGTATGTATATATATACATATACATATACAAAAAAAGCCGATGGAATAGCCAGGAAGAGTTACGAGCAGGTTTACGAGTTGCGTGGCGAATGATTTTGCAGTTTTATGCGGGTAATGGATTTTCGTTCTTGTGCGCGAGAAACATGTGGACACGGTGTTGGGTTTGTTGAATGTTTGTTTGTTTGGCGGTACGAATTAATGAGTAGCTCTGCGCGGAAAGAGAGATTATAAAGTTTTATGAATTTCTTAAAATACATGGTTATAGTGGTGTATGTATGTGACTATACGTGTTTTTTTATCATACCTTGTATTGATTTATCGTTATTTATATTAACTTAGATGAAATGTTTTTAGAATTTAATTTATGATGTAAAAAATAGAAATTCAAATTTTTCGAGAACAAACATTTTTCGTATAAGATATAAAATTTTATTTTTTCAATAATCGTAGGCAATTATGTGTGAGTTTCAATCAAACGGCAGTTGTTCTATTTGTTAATTTTCTTCATTAACACAAGGAACACGAGTAATTTTTTTAAATTCGAAAACGTACGTAACACTAACGTCGACTTATACAAGCTTAAAAACTTTATTAAACGTAAAATAATTTTATTTTTACGCGTTATAATTAATTCCACTCTAATGTTCCTGCTATTCGTTGATTTCACATTTAACTTTTTTTTTCATACTTTATTACCAAAAACTGACCTTTACGAGTGACCGGTATATGGCTTTCTAATAATAACAAAAACATCGACTAAAATTTCCTAGAACGTGCCTTCAAAGAACTTTGTTTTTTTACACGATATTTTTTTCTATAAAAATCACGAGAAGTTCAAATGTGTTTACATTATACGTCACGTTACAAAGTACACATATATGTATTTTGAATCATGTAAGATTTGTCACTTCGTGTAAAGAGAAACCTTATGCTATCTGATGTCACGTTTGAATTGATTTACCTTGTACCTCTTATGGCATTGAAAAAAAATCTATTACCTACTTGTAGAAATTACGATGTATCTTCTTGTTCAGCAAGTAGTTTTTAAAGATTTATCTTATGTCATTTTATCGAAATATGAAAAAATGCAAAATAAAATTTTCATAAAAATATCAAAGCATATAATGATGCAATGCGTGCATATAAAAATAATTAATAAAAAAAAATATTTTAAAACACGATTCCAAATATTAAGTTTTTAATTATTTGAAAATCTTATTAATCGAAAAAGTTTTTGCTTTTGTAACAATTAAAATTATGTAATTTTAAAATTCTTTCGAAACATGAGTAAATTGAATTTTTTATCAATAATACAGTAATTCGAATGAAACAAAAGCGACAATAATTCAAGCAACGGCTTAACATCAAAATCACTTCTTCCACATCTGAAAACCGCCAAGAGAATAAATCCGGAGCTCACGTAACATCCCAAAAACATCCATCACGTCGACATGAGCGAATCGCAGGATTGGCGTGCCGGAACTCACGTCCACCTGGACACACTTACATTCGAGTATGTATAACGGACTGGTTTCACAATAACGTTTTTTTTCTCTCTCTCTCAAGTAAAGAACGCTGTCGACTGCTGCGGACGGACCCAAAGAGGCCCATTCGAATTCCCTTATGTGCAGTGTGTCACGTGCGTTTCGCCGAAGCTGCGATGAGAGTAAATGGTGCAATATAAGCTATCGACAACGTCGTGAGAAAAAAAGAAATTCTCTTCTTTTATCAAGTAGCATCGAAGTTATTGATATGTAAAATTGTAAATTTAGTGTCGAGAATTGTCCGCTTAAAAGAGTATAATTAGTTAAGTGAAGAATAAGGTCTGGAGCTTATAATACACCTGCGAGGAAAAGAAAGAAAAGAATAAAGACGTGATTAAGATATTGGTAACGCACAATACAAAGCGTTGAGCGATTAGTGTTTTAGGTCAATTTTAATATACGTGGAAACAATAGTTAATTTTACGTATTTCATAATATGCGTAGTAACGGAACGATTAACTCTGACAATATTAAAATTATATATAATTATTATAAACGTATATATACGTTGTTTTCAGTAAGGTTATTATTTTTAACACAAAGGTTTGTCGATTAATTTTTTTAAAAAATACTTAAAAATCAATAAAGTAGCGTGCCGATAAACGTGGGTTAAGTAAAAAGACAGAGTGAAACGCGGGAAACTCGTTTAGAGTTTATCAAAGTATAACGGAAAATATGTGAAAAATTAAGATTTCGTCAATTATTAATCCGTTCAAAAGAAAAATATTTGCTTTGAAAATTTCTTAATAAATATTTTTTACGTATTAGATACCGGTATTCTCATTATTAAAATATTTCAGATATTATTCTTTTATTTACATATAGTTTTATTTGTTCGCTATTAAAATTTTATTCAAACTTAGGACGACGTTCTTCTTTATAATATTATATTACAGGTTTTAAAATATTATAAGAATTTCTCAGAAACAGTATCTAAAAAAAGAGAAACCTATTCATATGTACTATTAAAAATGATACTAATAAATGTAAATTCAATCGGAAAATTATAATAAAAAGATGTCTCCATTACTTTCATTTCTGCTTTTTTCTTTACTTTCACAACTTCTAAAGGTATTTCAATTCAACGTTTTCCTTTTACAGGTATATCGCGTACGTATTTGAATGATCATGTCTGAATTGCATTGAAAAGCCATCGCTGCCTCCAATCGACAATAATTCAACGACAGGCTTCAATCTTCACCCCGCATGAACGAATTACGTAACCATTCTGAACTTGAATCCATTTTATTTTTAGAACAATGCGGAGTCTTTTACTTACCTCGTGATTAAAAATAAAAAACAACAGTTATATTATTACTGTAAAATTACCAGTGACAATCTACGACAACACCTCAACAGAATACGATAAAATCACAACGAAAACAAAAAAAAATACCTATTTATACTCAACAAAAGGATATATATCTCATGCAGCTCCAAAAGAAAATAAAAATCTAGATATATATACTTACACAAAAAATAAAGAGAAAAAAAATGAGAAAGAATGTCGAAGTCGTAAGTAATAATTTATTCGTAAAGACTCTAAGTATTATATACCAGTATTTTTTTTCTTTTTCAAAAAATTAAAGTCTCTTAAACGGTAAGAAGTTACGAAGCACTTGTTCTCTCCATTTTATCATTGAGAAATGACTCTTATACGTAGGAACTCTTATATGTATATAATATGTATATATAATAGCGTATATAGACGACGAAAAAGAACGTGAAAAAACGTATGTGCTCTCCGCTGATCCCATGGAAAACCGTTCCTCCGACGCCTCTATATATATCTCTCTCTCTATATATATATATATATTACTATATACCCTTCTCCATTTTCCTAATATTCAAAACTCGTGAGATCTAAAGCGTATATATCTTGCAAGTATGTATATATATACTATATACTTCTTACTTTTTTTCAGACATTTTATCAGAATTTATTATTTCGTGTAAACGTTTATAATAATAATTATAATTTACAATTACGATGGTTTGACGATGGTTACAAATAGAGAACAACGTAATTTTTATCTTTCTCTCTCTTATCTTGCTTCTTATATAGTCTGTCCTGAAATTATTTTTCTCAAGGACCGCGGTGCGTGCATCCCTAATGTTTCTCGCGTTTATAATCATCAACGTCACATCGCGTTTGTTCTCTCTTGGCGTATCCTACTAGTGAAGTTATTTCGTGTTTTCTTTTTCTCTCCTGCAGCGTCGCTCTCTTTCGAATCTCTCGTGTTCTGCGGTTTTCTCTTGCCCCTTTAACGATAACAAGAGAGCGAATGTGCATCGAGTCTTCCTATAACTCTGCGTGTCGACAAGTGAATTATTATGTAAGAATAAAGGATAGAAAGGGAGGAAAAAAGTAAGCTGAATTTTGTTGTGCGCACCGTTGACAAAAAAAGATGATTCTTCGAGACGAATGAATATGTGAGCTGAGGAGAAGACGCACGAAAGTGAGAGAGAAAGAGTGATGACTCAACTGCGACTTATGCTCTCCTCCTGCGCTCGTGCCTGTGCGTAACAATTATTCGATAGAAGAGATGAGAGAACAATTGATTTGTTTTCTATAATCGTCGCCTTAAGATTACGAGAAGTTTTACAAACGATTCTCTCTCCCCCGATGCAAAGTAGTAGTAGCAGTAGCAGTGTAGGCACCTACTTAATTGTGAACGATTCTCTTTCCTGTTCGGTCATAGTTAATAATCAATCAATATCCATTTCACCTTACCTTTCTTCGTTAGCACTTTTTCTTTCTTATTTCATCGTGGGAGACAAAGACACCGATACACCGAAACATATCGATATTACAACGACAGCGAGACATATTTACCAATATTTTTTCTTTTTTTTCAAAAAACGCGGGCGCAGAATTAGTTATAATACGTTGTAACACACGCGGCAGTTTGACCACATTTTTTTGCATCATCTCTCTCTCCCTTTCGTTAATTACTTTAAGTTCTTTAAATTTATATATACTCGACGTGCTCTCTAAAATCTTTTTCAAAGAAGTCGTAATCATCGTCGTTCACACACGCACGCACGCATTTCGCAAAAGTTGCTTTTGTGGAACAGACATCATGCAGCACACACGTGGTTTTGTTTTTTTTTACTTCATTTTTTTGCTTTTATTCTTTTTTTCACATAGAAAAGGTGATCGCCTTTTATGTACATATAAACGAGTATACATGTACGAATACAGCGAACGACGGAAGGTTTGTTCTCATTCTTTCTTACTTCTTTTTAAATTCAATTCTTTCCTCTTATTCTCTTCTCGCTTTTTCGCGTCTTTTTGTTCCAATACTTCTTCTGCTCTCTCACACCCTTTCCGCGTCTTCCTCCCTCGAAAGAGTAGTAGATTAGTTTTCCTCACTCTCTCTCTCTCGCTCGCTCTCGCTCGTTCTCTCTAACTCTCTCTCTCTTTCACTCTTGCTCTCGGTGGTGTAAAAGTTGGCGGAAAAGACGCGACTCGCTGTCTCTATGTGTGTGTAGTTAGTATAGTAGAAGAAAGTACGTGTGCTCGCGAGCTTTTCCCGTTTCGTCTCCACTTTTCTTACGTTTGGAAGAAGGAACGGTGATTGTAAGTGCGAGAGGCTTTCTTTTAGTTACCCTTTTTGGTCGTTGTTTACGTGCGTGCACGTGCCTCATTCTAAACGTAAAGAGAAGGTACCAGATTCGGTATTCCCAATTGTCCCCTTTCTATCTATCTCTCTCTCTCTCTTCCTTTCTCTCCCTCTCACTCGCTCTTGCTCGCAATGCGTATATATAACGTGTGTAAAATGTGTTATTATGATTGAAGATTTTAGTTCTGAAAAGACACTCAGTTTTGTTGGTTTTTTTTCTGGAATTTTTAATCTTCCTTATTTTACTTTGTTACTAAAGTAATTACAAAAGTAATAACGACCGCGAGAATAATAACGACAAAGTAAAAATTACATTCCAAGAGGTGTGTTTCTTGCCTTTGTTTCTCTTTCGTTTTTCGCTGCCGGGACAATCAAAAAAGAGACTCGAGATGCGTATTACGTTTAATGTTATTTCTTCCATTCGTATTTTCAAAGCGCGTTTCTTGAGCGCGGTGCGCGCGTGTTTTTTTTTTCTTTCTTTAAATACGTGTGTAAAAATTGTTTCTTTATAATATTTATATGTATATAATATACTTCTTGTGTTTCATGCTTGGCTTTTTTTATCCTCTCATTAGCGAACAAACGAATGCGTTTTCTCCAATGTGTGATTATAACACTCTTACATAGAAATGAAAAACGAGGTATACAAATCTTGGTTTTGGTCTTTTTCTTTGCGTGACTTACGAACTGCTAATATAATAGATAAATTTTGCACTCAGAAGAAACTAAAGAGGCGTAGGAGAAGTACAATTAAAAAATAATATAATAATAATATTAATAATAACGGACAAATAACACAAGGAAAGAAGAGAAACCGAAAAAATACGAAGTGTATTCTGTCTTTCTTTTTTTTTTACCTAATAGAACGCGATATCGAACCGCACGTTACAATACAATATTCATATAATAATAATAATAATTAATTGAACGACAATAATTTTATGCTGAGTAGCTCGAACTTATACACACGGTAATAATCATCATCCACATGACACGTTGAAAATTTTTGCCTTTCTCGCTATTATAAATCGATATTCTCTCGTCGCTCCTTCTTCGCCTGCGCTTACTTTCCTCCGCCTGTTTCGCTCATTCTTTCATTGATTTGTTTTTTTTATAATATCATACATACTAGAACAATATTTCTTTTAATTTAATGAAAAAACGATGACAGCTGAGCGTAATTAATTAATTCTAGTTTAAAGTGGTTTGTTTGCTTTTCGCATGTTACAGCATTTAGCAAATGTTTTTTTTTTCATTATGTTGTTTTTCTCATTCCTTTCGATAGTTCTCCTGCCTTTCTACCCTTTCTCTTCCCCGTCTTCGCGATCCTCGGCCGAAAATACACGCATTTTCCGACGTGCAACCACACCTTGTTATTGTGTTGTACATCATCATCACGATCACATTATTCCTTCTCGCCTTCTCTCTGCGATCGTATGTTTTTTCCTTTCTTATCGACAAGCAAATTCGCGTCTCTCACTCTCCCTCTTATAGCACACGACGCATGCGCGAACGCGGCCAAAGAGAGGAAAAGGGAGAAAACCCAAGAGAGAAGAGGAGAAACACACAAAGTTTCGTAGTTTGTTTTCTCTTTTTCTTTGTATTTTCAGCATCCACCCTTTTTCTGCTCGGAAAAAACGTCGCGACGGAAAAGGACAAACAGATCTTATGTGTTGTCAGACGTGTGGAGGTGTGAGACAGAGTGTGAGGTGCGGATTCGGTGGTAACTTTTTTATCTCAAACAAAGAAAAAGCCGGAAAAGAGGAAGGAGAGTAGAAAGGCTCGACAGGATAGCGAAGAAGGATTGAGAGATAAACGAGTGGCATGTGTGCGAGTGGATGACGAGAAAAATTGAAAGAGGTAGATGGGATGAGGTATATAGAAAAACGTGTGTCGAACGAACGAGAATGAGTTAGATGAGAGCAAAAGGAGTGAATGAGAGTCGCGCGGATGCTGCGTAGATGCTGCCGAATTGTTATATATAAATCTTAAAATTCATCAACGGAAGGGGAATGAAGGAAAGATGGAGGGCGAGGGGAAAAGAGATTGAGTGCGAAGGCTGAATTTACAGGCTTCCACGAGTCCAGTTTCTTTTTTTTTCATGTATTATATTTCGTTTTCCTTTTCAATATTCTTACGTTTTCCACCCATGCACTTGAGAGACGCTGTTGTTATTGTTGTTGTCTGACAATACATCGCACGATTATAATAATAAGTAATAAATTTCCAAAGATTTTGATAGAACGTTTCTGTGTTGTGTATTAATACATAAAGTATACATGTTTTTCCGTATATGTATGTATGTGTGTGTTTGTACGTATAATGCGTGTATACAATGTGTGTCATGAGAACGCAGAATAATAATAATAATACAACACGTGAGAAGAGAAGAGAATCGCGGAGGAGCGTATAAATACAGCCTCGAGTATAGTAAATAGAGGGGGATGGAGGGTGGCGACGGCGGTGGCGGCGTTGGTGGTGGTGGATGGTTCACAATAGCCACGAACGCGCGACGGGTTGGTCAGAAGTAGTAGTAGTAGCTCCGTAGTAGTAGTATTAGTTGTTATTTAATTGTCGTGTACACCGCCGGGCAGCCGGAGACACATGCGCGGGACGTGCGACGCACACACACACACATACACGTCGCCGTCCCGCTCGTTCCGTCTCCCTCTGCTCTATCTCTCTCTCTATGTGTGTCACTCTTTCTATATCTCCCAAGGGAGAGTTCGTCGACTTTCCTCTATCCCATCCCCCGTTTGTCCACCACCTTCGTACAGAGATACACACACGCGCACACCCGAGTCCCCCTCCCCACGCGTCTGTCCATCCGTCCATCCGCAGCTTAAACGAGGAAAAACAAAAAGACACGAAGATGTACAAGAAAGCTGCGTGTATTTTGTGTGTTTTGCTTTCGTTTTTCTTTTTTTGTACGTGTATGTTGGTAAGATGTCGAGAGGTCAAACGCAACGTATCGTCAGCGTCATGTCCACTAGGTGGATGTAAGGCGCGGTCACAACATAAAGATGGTTAATATGAAAGCGTCCGCGAGCTTGAGACCGACGACGAGAACGAGAGCTCTCGGAAGGACGGGGAAAAACGTAGGATGTTTGTTGTTGCTGCTTTGTTGCTGCTCTTTATTTCTTTTATCTTTCCAGTTTCTGTGGTTTCCTTATTTCAAAGATTAAGAAAGAGGGAATAGTAGTAGTAGTACACGAGAGATGCGGAGGAACAGTGGAGGATCGGGGGAGGACGAGGAGGTAGGATGAATTTTTTTTCTTTTCCGTCGGTGTATGTGTGTGTGTGCGTGTAGAGGGAGGAGGACGAGGAGTTTAAGGGGAGATGGGAAGGGCGAGGAGGATTTCTTGTCTTTTTTGTTGTTGTTTGTTTTGTAATAATAGTTTTTTTTTGTTTGTTGTTGTTGATGTTTGTTTTGTTTGTTGTTTCTTTTTTTTGTTAGGACTCGCGCGCGCTTAAACTTTATGAGGGTTAGTTGTCGCCGCCCTCTTGTGGCTCGTCCCCATCGCCCTGCGTGTCGCTGGTCCAGAGGGTGAGGTTGTCGCGCAGCAGCTGCATGATCAGTGTCGAGTCCTTGTAGCTGTCCTCGTTCAGTGTGTCGAGCTCGGCGATCGCATCGTCGAACGCCTGGAGACACGTTGTGGCAGAGCAGGAGAGAAAAAAAAGATAAGAAAAAGGCATAAGATTAGTAAAATTCTTTTTATATGCAATATACTATGATTTATGTGAAGTAGTAAAAATAACTTTTCCGAAGGCGATGTGCACTTCGTAGCGATCGCAGTGGAAAATACTTCGATCGGAACGAAAAACAATCGCGTATTACTCGGAATGATGCAGTGCACTGAAGCGACAGTGATATCTCTTTCCGAGTAATGCCAGAAAGTTTATGTGAGTCATTGAAATTTTGATTGGTTTTCATGCACATATATATATGCGATATTTTTTTATTGCTTCTTTGGTATTGAATCATTCTTTCTTGTTTTTATAGATTCAATAATGCGCATAAATAAAATTAAAAATCATCGTTACAATGCATAATTAGTGTCAATGTTAATACATCAAAACCAATCAATTTTAGTCTAACATTACAATTTTTACTACTTAATTATTATTATTAAAAAAAAGAGATAAAAACAAACGATGGTTAGTGGCGCTTGCTTGTAAGTATATACGCAAAAAATTCGAAAAGATGCACACACACGCATAACGCTACTATACTTACAGTCCTGTTCGGTACAGTAGCATTGGGGTAAATAAGAGTATATATTATGCAACACACGACATTGTGTTAGCTGGATTACGTTTCTTTCGTCACTCGATCTGCTGATAAAACTGGTTATTACAAAAATCGTATCAAACCGTTATTTCTTTGCACACGTCAAGATATATTATATTCTCCACGTACGCTGTTCCAGTAGCAACACTTTTATATTATATACTTCAGAGGCACAATAGAAGGACATCGTCTCTTATAAATCTCTTCTCCCCCCCCCTTATCACATTAAACTATTCGTGATTTACTTTTATCATTTCAATAAATTTCGTCGGCTTATCGCGGCTTATCATTTTCCCCGTGCCCGTCTCAAATTAATCAACTCCCAAGGTTCCGTCATACAACGGACTAAAGATAACTACGGTAACCTCCTATACGGATGTCCTTCCAAAAGAGAAAAAAAAGCCCCCATAGGGGAACAGCGAACGTAGGAGAAAAAAAGCAACACACACACACACGTGAAAGCGCGTGTGTCTGACCTGCTTCGCCAGGTGGCAAGCCCGCGCGGGCGAATTGATGATTTCGTAATAGAAGACGGAAAAGTTGAGGGCGAGGCCGAGCCTTATCGGATGGGTCGGCTGCATCTTCGCTTTGGCGATGTCGAACGCCTCCTGGTACGCCTTTTGCGAGTCCTCCACGACTGCTGCAACGCAAACGACACGGAATACAGTAAACCGTTGGTTCCAACAAGTATGAAACACGGTAGCTTTTGGTTTATTTTTTTTTCTCAAGGTTGATTGTAGTGGTGGTGGTGGTTTGCTGCTTTGACGCATGTCAGAAGGAAGCAATGTTATAAATGTGTACGACAAGCGATGTCGTGGTTTGGTATACAAGCTACTGTCATCGAGGGATGACCGATGAATATGCAACGAGCTTGGATAACTTTTATTCAGCACACTGATGTTACTACACGAGTAGTCTTAAACTCATATTTTACAGTTCGAAAAATTTGGTATAAGTTATTCTATTCCAGTATATTAGTTTTTAGAAACATTGGTGATCAAAATTTTATGATTGAATACGTGAACTGGTACTTCACAACTTGACTTTAATCTTACAAAAGTTAAAAAATTAATATCTAAGAACGTTTTAAAAAAAAATCAATGTTCCCGACTGTCGGTAAAGCAGTAAACCACCGTTCACATTCCATCCTTTTCCTCTTCTTCTTCTTCTCCTTCTTTGCCATCTCCTACAGCTGAAACCGCGAAACGACAACCCAACCCAACAACATGTGTATATATATATATGCGTGTGCGTGTACAACAAATGCGCCATGAACCATCGTCTCTCTCTCTCTTTATTTCTCTTTTTCTTTCTCCATTGTACGTCCAGTAGTGAGAGATGCTGTACCTGTTTAGCCAATTGGCAGGCCTTGTCCGGCGAGTTGAGGATTTCATAATAGAAGACGGAGAAGTTAAGCGCTAGACCTAGCCTGATCGGGTGAGTCGGCTGCATCTTGGCTTTACTGATCTCGAACGCATCCTGGTAGGCTTTTTGCGAGTCCTCTACGACAGCTAATGTGGCCGGCAAAGTGGAGGGTACACGCGAGAGTGTTTTCTTGGTTAGATTGTGTCACACACATGGTTTATTGTTTTTCAGTTAAGGGTAGAAGGTTATATTTATCTTTTATTATTATTAAAACTTTTCAAACTTCTACCCTTAAACATGTTAGCTTATTTTATTATTTCTATAGGAAGGATTGTGACAAGGAAGATGAAGATTTTGCGAAATTTAAAAAAAAGTATTGTATCTTTTTCTCGTCGCGTCTAAATGTAATTTCTGCTAAGTAGAAATATTTTCCAAACGCACGATAGCAAAACGCGCGCGCGTACCGACTCTTCATTATAATAAATAAAATGCCGTTACTTTTGAATGCTGACATTTTATATTTGAACTGGAAAGAAAACAATAAGGCTCGTACTACTTCTCCGGCAAAGCGAGCTGTATATATATAGAGAGAAAGAGAGAAGCGTCTCTCGTTATACTTCCAATGCAAATATAATGAAAGCTACAAAGACTGAAATAAATGTCTCTATGGAAACATTATGAAATATTCTCAAAAGAAAAACCTTGACAATTTATCGCAATCTGATGCGTTTTTTCTTCTATTTCATTAAAAATATACACTTTATAATACTCTTATTGTCTGTCTCTGTATTTTTCAATTTCACTTTAAATTCATTCCCTTTAAGCGCAATGTTGCTGCAGAGAAAATTTACATTAACGGATAGTAAATTTTACGCGCTTTGGCAATTTTCCAATCCGCCAGAAATCGATAGATACTTTGAAGGTTGAGGGGAGAGACTGGCAGAATATTGGAAAAGGAGTGTCTTACAGAAAAAAACCTGTTAAATTGTTTCAATACGTATAGTCAATCCACAAGAATATACCTTCTAAAATTACACTCTATAAAAGAAAAAAAGAGAAAAAAAAATTCTTTTTGAACTTTTATATATCCCTTTTAAATTAAAGAGTCTACTAGTTTCACACGACATAATGGAACGCGAACGTATAGCTGTAATCTGCAAGACCTAATGGAAGGGTATATATAGATAGGAGTGTGCACAAACGAAGGGATAACAAGGTATACATGTGCGCGTCAGTCAGGGAACGAGAGTAAGAGTGAGAAATGCCTGACGCGCACACATCAGTCCGTACGTACCGTTTCTAGTTTCGCCGGTGGCTACTTCTGCGAGATACCTGTAGTAATCGCCCTTCATCTTGAGGTAGAAAACTTTGCTTTCAGCGTTGCTAGCCTTGGGGATCAGGTACTTGTCGAGGAGACCCTGAAAAGATTAAACAATTGTATTTAGTCCAACGTTATGCTTTACACACATACACATACGTCATTCATCTTTATATTGCCTTTTATTTTATTTCACTTTGCATTTTCTTTTTTCAAAGGGGACAATACACGCGACCTGACCCATCCCACTTTAATACCTAAATACGTATATGCGAGCTTTTTCCTCTGCGAGAGAGAGAAAAAAGGCGGGCGCGCGTCCTGTAATTAAAAAGCCATTGTTACATAAACTGGCACACACGCACACAACGCATGTATACGTAAGAGAGAGAGAGAGAGAAAGAGAGAAAAGTATAAACTGCCTATTGATTTTCTCGAGTAACGATCGCTCCAATCAGCCATTCACGGTCGCACGCGCGAAGAGTGTGAGAGAGGGAGGAGGAGGAGAGGGTGAAGGAGAGAAAGACAGTCAGTCGGCGGGTGAGTCCATTTAATTAACTGCAAGATTGGTTTGATTTCAACACGAAACAAAGTTAAAGAGAGAGAGAAAGAAAGAAAGAAAGAAAGGTCAGCTTTAAATCCCGATACTTGCGACCTTTTAATAACAAGCCTTGGAAGAGTCTGACAGCTGCTTCAAAAAACTACCCGCGATAACCCATACAAGAACCGCACCGACACCCAACGTCATGCTCTTTTCAACCGCGACGCGACGCACCTGTGCACAATAATCCTTCCGTTCAATTAAATTAGCCATCCACGCGCCGCCGCGCGCTCGCGTCCTTTTAAGGCCACCGCCGCCGTCGTCGTCGCGACTATACGATCGATCAACGCGACGACGACGAGGAAGAAAGAATACATACATATATACATACATACATATATACGTAACAAAAAAAAAACGGAAAATTTCTTCGTTATACACCTAGCTGCTCTCTGTCACACCGCTACTCGCGCGTAGTTCCGATTAAAACCTTGCTCCAGTTTAGCTTTGTCGGGAGAGAGAGATGCTATCGTCCCTCTCCTCTGTCTCGCGTGTGCGCGCGGCGGCATTGTACGCGCGCGCGCGTGTGTGTATATATCGTATATATGTATGACAACACCTTTGCACCTGTTTGAACACGCGCGCGCGCGAGAGCTATGAAAAATATACAATGCGCACTTGAACTTTATATTGGAGAGTGAAGAGAATTGCGCGCTTCGCGATGATGCTGCTACCGACGCGTATATATTATATATATATATATATATATATATGTGTATATACGTGTATGTGTAAAGAAACGAAGAATACGCGGCGCATTTTCCGGAAGTGAATTATATATCGTAACGTCGTTTTGAGAAATCGTTATGTGGAAAGTTCATTTACTGTGTGTGTGTGTGTGTGTGTGTGTGTGTGTTTGGAACAACAGGTGTGGACGACGGCTGTAGCTTTTATATATACAATTCGTGTATATATATATATGTGTGTATATATATATGTGTGTGTATATATATACACACGACGGTTGAATTTGCTTACTTTTAGGGAACGATAAAATCGTAACCGAAAGCAAGTCAATAAAAATACCCTTGGCGCCGAATAAACACACTCAATTTCGCGCTTCCGAGTGACACACATTTCCAACTAAACTCTCGGTGTTTCTCTCTCTCTCTCTCTCTATATACGAGACCCGTGGGAGGTTCCTTTATTACACCCGACAATTCGATTTTGAGCCAACGCTTAATCGAGAGAATTTATCGCTGTCTCACCCCGGTTTTACGTCGCTAGATAAATCTTCGTTTTGTTGCAAAGCGAGGTTTGACTCCTGCTGGGTAATGAGATTTCTTTTTCTTTTATTTATCGGATTGTGTAACCCGAGTGTGTGTTTTCGCCGAATGGTCGTTCGCGTACACTGTGATTTCGGCAAGGTTTTGCGTTAATTAAACTTTGTAGGTTTGTTTGTGCTTGAACAAGTGTACGTACAGCGAGAGAAAGAGAGATATAGATGTAGGACGCGCGGTGTACGTGAAGTGGATCATGTAATGATTTTTCTGTTACATCACGCGAAACCCTTTTCGCGCTTAAGGTTTAATCGAATTTTCTATACTCATATCATTTATAAAACCGTTTTTATATGCGCGTAAAACTAGAATATAAATTTAAGCATAACAATCAACGTTTTTAATATATTAAACTTCACATGCGGTTTTCCCTTGAAACATCAAAAAATTTCACCTGACAGATAAAAACCTGTCGCAGCCCTTGTGGGAAAACTGTATTGTTATAGCGCGCGCAAAGGCCGAAATGAAAGACACAAGCAAGCAGCAGCAGCAAGGAAAAACGATCGCACACGTATTTCCAAGCTCTCGCTCGGTCGGTGCAACTCGGAGCTTCCGGTATGGAGGATAGGCACGTCGATCGGGCGTGTCGCGTCCGCTTCCGCTTCCCCACAATTTCCGGATTCTCAAGGCAGGATATATGGAGAAAGGGCCCGAGAGCATATAACCATTCTCTCTCTCTCTCTCTCCCTTTCTCTTGGAATCGAAGGTCTTTGAAAGGGGGGGATTTTCATAGGCTGTGCGCACAGGGAGGAATTGTGTCAATGTTTTTCTTTATTTTCCTTATTTCTTGTCGATGTGTATATATGAGGATTACGTATTATAGGAACGATATTTATTTATCAGAGAATACGGAAATGTTTACGATAAACGAGATATGTTGACGCGCGAAGTTTTTATTTTTGAAGTACGCAAAATCCGTGAATTAAGAAGATTAAAGCTTTAACCGGCGTATGCGCAGTAGTTTCAAAAATTTATATAGCACAACAACGTTGTCCCAGTGGCAGCGCTTGCGCTAATTGCAACTCGGCGAAGTACGAACTCTAATCCAAGGGGGAAGTGTAAGACAATTACTCGCGAGTTACGAACTCTCGAGTACCTAGTGTCTCGTCTCGTCTTATTCCACTCCAACTAGTTTAGTCAACGCTTTACAAAAAAAAAAAAAAAAAACAAACAAACAAGGAAAATAAAGACACGAATTCGCCTAGATCTATAAATAAAAACTAAAACAACGAGAACGTTTATTTCCTCGCAAAACGAGCCACTGTTACACACCTCGATCGTCGAGCGATAATTATTGCGACTGCGTGACTCTCGCGAGGAGGGGAAAAAAAAGACACGTGAGTAGTAAATTACAGAGTAAAATTTTGTACGCGGGCAAATTGATTCGCGCGATTGAAATAATTATCGGCTTTCGATTAGAGATAGAAGAGGGGAGATGCCAACCGCGTTTATTCAAAAGTGTAGCAATTACATGCAATGTACATACATCTATGTATATATATATATATATATTATACATATATATGTCTATATATGAAATTGCAATACTTTGGTGTTGTTACAACTGCGCACGCCGAGTCGATTAATTAATTCGGTTGATTATCTTGGAAATATGATGTCGCGAGAGGTCGCACACGCGGGATAACCTCGTGTAATTGAATTGTTCGATATATGTATATACTATAACGTGATTCTTTGTGATTTGCACGACACGAGTGATATTGAATTAATTTAATTGTACAATACGAAAAAAAACAGAATGAGATTACAAGGTTATTCGACCAAAGGTATAATATATAATGAAAGGAAAAATATTCTTTTAATTGGATAATGATAACGATGAAGCGTAATGACAAAAATATATATATATAAAGCGTCTTTACGTAACGGTGAAATTATTCATTTATTCGTTATTATCAGAAACAATTATCATCGGTCGTCGAGCGAAATCGATCATCGGTGCCGCATGCGCTTGCACACACACACACACTGCAATTACGCAGAACGACAACGAGATGCTTAATTGCTGCTTATCGTGCCAAAACGACCAAGTGACATATATATATATATATGTACGATACGGACCCTCTATCGAATTAATCGTCCAATAATCGTTTGAAATGCTCGAATTTCGGGGATATACTTAATTTTCGGCTCCTATATATATCACGTACCACATACATTAATCAATAACGCCTGCGATGAGTTATACGCTTCTTACTTCACGCATATATACTCATCATGCGGTTCACGCAACAACCAAAAGCACCACCTCACTATATATATTCTCTCCCCCCTACTCTCACAGCGCACCGTAATTAATCCACATATACGAAACCTAACGCCACCGACGAGATCTATCTCTTCTCCCTTCCTCCTCGAATCTCCGCACAATGGCGCGATATCTGCGCGCTTTGCGAAAGCGCGGGAGAGAGAGAAAAATATGATACATGTGCGCGTAGCGCGTATCAAAACGGGTTTTGCTACCGAGAGGATGATGATGATAATGTGATGCTCGCGTGTCGCTTACGCCAAGGTTTCTTTATACGCGCTGCGTAGTAGTATTATACGCAGTAGACTGTTTTTTTACGGGTACGCATGCCTGTGTGTGTGTTTGGTTTGCTGACCTCTAGGTTATTGTGTTTTCGTAACGCTCGTATGTATATTATATAGGTATATATATACACAGCGCGCGGACACGATAATATTTGGCCTCTTTAAAATCATGTATATATACGTTAAGTACGTTGAAAAGTGTTATTGTTATAGGAAAGTCCCTCACATAAGTATATTATTAAGCTACTACACAACAACAAAACGTGATTCACGGATCTTCCAATTACAACCGTTCACGAGCCCTCACGTTTTTGCATGAAAAACTTTCACCACCGTGTTGGTGTGACCGCAAATTCAATTACCACACGCGGGACGTGGAAGCGATTAATCCTCATGCGCACGCAACAACCTTACCCCCATAATAAATCGGCTCTCCCAAAGCTTGCGGCCTTGGAAAGCTTTTGCGCGCAGTTTAGATATTCTGACCTTTGCGTTGAAAAATGCTCACCGGAAATGTGTTGACTTTCCTTGAACTTCCGGTACGTGAAGTATTTGATTAAAATAATAAGCCCAAAACTATTACTCGCTTCTTTATCTTTTATACTGACCGCCAGTCATAATACCATACAATATTATATCACCAACCTTTTGCTTCTACTATGAACCCGATATACAAATATAATTCACCGCGAATATGCGCACGGACTCACACCATGAGCTTCAACTTTACATTGTCCACACGGCGCTGCTGCTACCTTGGTTATTCCCGCATATAATTAATTCCACGCTTCTATATACCACCTTCTCTCCTTGCCAACCTTCCCTTATACGATCTTTACACGCGCGCGCACCACGCACGTATAGCCATGACCGCTGGCCGCGCGCGTGTAGCTTTACGACAGCTCTAAGAAGAGAAAAAAAAAGCTCGCCAACAAACGACGTTCAATATACATTACGAGAAAAGTCGTTGATATGCGTACGACGACGCGTATAGGGTAAGGAGAAAGAAAAAAAAAAAAAAGAAAGGTGGATATGTCGAAGAGGGGGAGGATTAAGAGGTTTGGCGTGTAAACTCTGAACGGTTGCACTTATACGATGAACGTGTGGCTACTTGGAATTGGGTCAGTGTAATCGCTTCGCCGTACACAATAAGCCTTAATTTTACAACGCGAGTGAGCGACTAGAGTAGTATACTACTACTACTCTCTTTTTCTACGCGCACGCGGCTTTTATTGCGCGCTTCTAAAATCGTGAGTTACGGTGTTCCGAGGAGCTGCCGCCGCCGTCGTCGTAGCGATTTTACGGGCCGATAAATCTGAGCTACGCGACACTTGGGTTTCCTTTAGCTTTTTTATTTGTTATAAGAGATGGGGGAAAAAAGTTTTATTACGCATGCGCGTATATAGTTTTCTTCCCTATTTTTTTCTTTCGTGGAAGTTTCGTTATTTATGGATGCGGGATGAGAGAAAATTCGATTATCGCTCGGTGCGTGAACGCTACTATGCCACGTCATAAAGATTAACTATTAATCCATTATGAGTTATAGCGAGCGAATTGAGGAAGATAAAGTTGTTTTAGCCGTAATTTGCAGTTGTCATAACAAATAAATTACCGACATTTATTCAGCGAGCGAATATGAGGGGATATTTATTAGCCTCGACGCGAGGTGGAGTATTTCTCCGATATGAGATGTTTAAAAATTAATAGTTGAATTATTGAACTATTTCTCACTTTTTTTTCTCGAACACACAATCAACAAGCGTGTCTAAAAAAAGTGCTTCTTTAAAATGTTAATCAGAACCATCGTACATATGTATCGTTATATAGAAACAGGCAAAAAGAGAAGACAAACGAACTAATTCTCCTCGAGCGCATTTTCTCGATACATGAACAAAAAAAAATAATGTATATAGGTATATATATACTCACAAGGACGTCGTAGCAGATCTCCCTAAGCTCCTTCTCGACCTTTTCCCGGTATTCCTTGGCCATCTGCTGTTTGCGCTCTGAACCCTCGGTCTTCTGTTCGATCGAGGAGATGACTCGCCACGAGCTTCGCCTCGCACCGACGACGTTCTTGTAGGCGACCGAGAGCAAGTTTCTCTCCTCGTTCGAGAGCTCGACGCCAGTCTCGGTCACGGACTTCATCGCCGCCGCCATATCGTCGTACCTCTCGGCCTGCTCGGCGAGCTTGGCGCGCTGCACCAGTTCCTCTTTGTCTACGGACATTGTGTCGGCTGCAAGGAGAAAGATAGAGAAAAAAAGTCGATGGTTAGTTGTTGTGTTTTCAGATTTTTTTTTTAAGGTATAATTATAGGAATAATATGTAAAAGAGAAAAGTAAGGCGACGGGGTTTCGGTGATACGACGGGAGGTCAAGTAAATTGTTGTAATTATAGTTATTATGCACAACTTGGTCATATTTCATCGAGGTATGTCGAAATTATGGAAATTTTCGGTTAATTGGCTTTTAAATACTCAATAAAATCCAATACGAATTATATAATTGCGTAATTCAATTGAATTATCAATTTTGAGTATTGATTTTAATCGAAATGCCTTCCCCGACAATCACGCGACAGTAATAAATTACTAGTAAAACATAAAATTAACTCGAGTCAAACGCGGATAAGCAAACGACATACACCGATGTTTCCTTAATTTTACCTGCCTACCATTGTGAAATCTAAAACAAAGCGCGCGTGCATGCCGGCCCAACACGACAGGTTTCTTATATACTTTATCCAAACGACCCTGAGTAACATTACGCCTGATAAAATCGGACACGCGTCATATACATGTGTCGCAGATGCGCAATGCAAAAGTTGACTTATTTTATGCAAATGCGGCGCGACTATTATGCAACTTACTAACTCACTCACTCACGCCTCTCGCTCTGTACACAACAAAACTTGGCAAACTACAAACATGTTGCCCAATGTTAAAAAAACAAAACCATGAATGCGTCAACAGCCTCGGTTTACCCTGTAAAATTCTTTCGCATTTACGGACTCTCACACACGCGCGTATGTATAACGAAATTCGTAGCGTGTTCAGACGCTTGTTTATCTTTAGAACGTCGGATGGTGACTTTTAGGTGGCACGCGTGCAAAAAAAAAGGTATAGACACGCACAATTCTTTTAATTCTCGCGGCGTTTCCGTAATAAATGGCTTTACGGCTCGCCTGCTACGTCAGTGTCTTAAATAGCGTAAGAACTGTGTGTGTACGCGCCCATCCTATTTTATTATGCAATTTGTAGTGAAAAATGTGCGTGAATGCGCGCGCGCGCATAGAGAGGGGACGAGGAAACTAGTTTAGGAATAATTTACATATATGCGCACTAAAAGCAGAAACTTGTTTTTTTTTTGGGAGATGTGGAGGACAGAGAAAACAAATGAGAATGATAGAGAGAGAGAGAGAGAGAGAGAGAGAGAGAGAGAGAGAGAGAGAGAAAGAGGATTGATTGATTTTTTTGCAAATTGAATTCTTAGCGGGGGCTTAATTAAAAGCTCTCCGCGAGGCGCGTTAATTAACACAACGACGCTTTTAATAAAGTCGTAATTGCAATGAAAATGGACAATAAAAGATTTTTTTTTATTTCGATGTCTCTCTGCTTTCTCTACTATCCACTCGTGCTCCTCGTACGAGCTTTATCGTATCGCTGTATAAATTTAATTACGTCTCTCTTATAAATAGTCGAGTAAGTTAAATATACGTTTACACGTGGAAAACTGAAACTTGGTAAAAGAAATGGTACGACGTAAAAACTTGGGAACCAGGATACGACGAAAAATTGAAAGCCGAAACTTTTTCGAGCAAAGTGAAAAACCCAATTACACGTGGACTGGGCAAATCCTGTGTGAGAATTTGATTAAAACGTGAAGAGAGAAACCCTTTTGTTCGATCGGTCCTGTCAACGACTGTTTGGGTGTCATTCTATGTGTTTGTGTGTGTTTGTCAATCAACAAAAATTGCGTGTCTGTATCAGCGAAAATATTTTTCTGGTTCAGCTATTACTCGGAATACTTGGAAAAGATTTTTTTTATTTTTTTAAGTGTAAAAGAGTTTCTATACAGCATTGAAACGATTTTTCGACGAAATGTATTGAATAAATCCATTAAATAAAGTGTGGAGCGCGGATAAATGAATTTCATTTGATGAATATCAATTCGAGAATTAAAATGCTCGTATGAAAATTATTCCTGATAAAATAACGAATATTCGTATATATATATATATATATATATATATATATATTAAGCAGGTAAAAATAAAACGAAATCATTTTTTCGTCATTTCTCAATCGCATCAATCATCGCCACCGAAATCGTCCCACTCATACCACTCTACTGACACGAACAAAAAAAACTCTCCTAATCCTCAATTAGCCTTTCTAAACTCTCGACCAGACACACCACACAAACGTCTAAAAAAAAAAAAATTACCACCCACACAAGCTTCCTTAACATCCCACCCGTTTCCTCTAAAGCTCAAACTTAACGAAGGCAATCGTCCACCTCCTCCTAACCTCCGCTCACGTGTCTCCCTCTCTCTCTCTCTCTGTCTCTCTCTCCTCGCCTGCACTTTTCATTCATTAAAGAATCGGCGGGGTCGAAATGCTCAGCGTCGTCGTCGTCGGCGCTCCCGGGAATTCGCACTGTTCATTGCTCCAATTAAAAACGCTCGCGCTCTCTCGGGCTCTCGCGACTGCAGCAGCGGCGGCGACGCGACGGCGGCTTCCTGTACGTATACACATACGTATGTATACGTACGTATAGCTAATTGCGCGATATCACCTGGACTGCGAGGAATGTGTGTATATATGTATGTGTGAGTAGATGCGACGTTGCCGGTTTTATATAAGCTGAGCGTTAAGGCGTCGGAGAGCAGACGCACATCTGCTGCTACTGCTAGTCTGGGTGTGTAAGTGTGTGTATATATAAAAGACTTTTTGCGAAGCGACCGTTGATATGTATATATATATATATATATGTAGTAAAGTTTCGAGGGTTTGAAGATTTTGGAAGGTTGCGCGAGTGGTAGGAAGTTTTTTTTTTTGTATACCGCTGGGTCGGAGGCGGAGACATGAATTAAAATAAAAATTCGGTTGGTACCAAGCGCCCGGAAGTAGTTGAAATCTCGAGGTTTTTTTTTGCTCTCTTTCAGCATCGTAATTTATAGATGTCAGACGAAATTAAGAGTTCTTTTTTTTCCTTTTAATATAATTAATTCATTCCCGAGTCGTTCTTCTATATTATAAGATATTCTCTTTCGGTTAGCATATAGGAAAAAATATATATCACGTCGTTCATTAAAAAAAAAAAAAAAAAAAAAAAAGAATAATCTCGGTCGTCGACGAACCTTTCGACATTACATAATATTCGCTCTAATTCAGAGACATTCGCGTAATCTCTGCTGCGGCTCGTTCAATACACGCACTTCGTACAGGCGGCGGCGATCGGACGTTTCACAAATTCCTTCCCCTCTGAATCAGCGATACAGATAAAGATAAACTCTCTCATTGAAACAACGCATTCTGTCTATCACACAGAGACATGTACACGCCCGAACGTATACATATAGGCACGTACGAAAAATTATCAGAGCGTGAGTTAGTGAACCGTCGACGGATGCTTTCATCGAAAAGCTATACACGATCCTATATACCTCACCGACGTTCACTTCCGAAAAACCGTCTTTCTGCACCTGCTGCGAAATTCGTCAGGTGTGCCAGTATGTAACAACGGCGTCACGTGGTCGCTCGAGAGACGATAAAATCGTTTTTCTTTCTTTTTTTTCTGCGCGACGTATAAAAGAGGGAGAAAGATAAGGAACGGTAGACGTAATATACCGAACGAGATAACCGTGAATTTAGGATGTGCTTTTGTTGCGGTCCGCGTATACGTAAATCCACTGGGATAATGAAGTAATTGGGTCCAAGCGACCGAGATTAAGGAGGAAAAGTGCGTGATTACATTTTCGGCGTAAAAAGAATTGTACGTCTAAATAGATATACAAAATACTCGGAAGTTTCTTCCGTTGTGGCATTGAACATTAGCAAGTAAAAAAAATTGGGTTATCCTTTTTTTTTTACCGCTATCCTTATGCATAAATTCAATATCAATCGCGTCTAGCCTTATAGAAAATTCAACCATCAGAGCGCATACAGTTCCAAACTATACCATTGTGAAAGTTTTCCGATCCCCACCGGAAAAACTTAAAATTCCAGACCTTTTTCATTCGCGTGTAGCGTGACCGAGAGATAACGTTGTTCACCGAGATTCTCTCCTACATTAATTGTTCTCTATTCAAACATCATTGCGTATTAACCCAACACCTCTCTGCTACTACATTGTCAATTATATATATATATATATATATATGACAAAACCATAAGCACGCGCGTGCGTGCACAATCTCAACACTTCCCACGAAAATACACGCGAGTGTCTCTCGGCCTCGACGTTGCTTTTTCTCACATTATACATATATATACACACACACGACAAGCGGCTGAACTTGAACATAACCTAGAAAACGTTCGCGTGCGAGGGCCAGTGGGACAGACGCAAAAAAAATCCGGGACTATATATACTATAGTATATAATCCGTCACAGTATAAACCTCAAGAAAAAAAAAGACGTTATAGAGATAAAAAAAAAAAAAAAAAAAAAAAAAAAAAAAAAAAAAAAAAAAAAAAAAAAGAAAAGGGTGGTAAAAGAGGTTTAGCCTGGTGTCGTATAGATACGACCCGTGTAGGATATATACGTGTCCAATCTAAAAAGCTTATTTTAGACGGACACGAGCGCGCGTGAACGAGTTAGTTACCGAGTGAGAAGACACGTGCCCAGGGGCAGCGCGCGTCTTCCCGGATTTCACTGTCTCTCTCTCATTCTTTGTTACACACACATACACACCGTATCCAAGATTAGATTGACGCGCCAGAAAATACCGTTCCTTTTTTCCTCTCTTAGGGCAGGAGGGACACCAAAGGTATACCTATATACCGCTGTACGTACGAGTGTCCTATACACGCACCTACAAACGCGGTGCGGGCGGCGCAGTTTTCTCTCTCTCTCGAAAAAGAAAGTAGCTTGAGCGTGGGCGCCGCACGCGTTTGTTCTAGACTCGCGGAGAAGATTCGATGTGAAAGAGCGGTGACCGCGCGTATATAAGTATACGAGACCGATCGTAAAGTCGTAAATATAAAGTCAAGCGAGAAAAAGAGAAGTTTGGTATAGGTTGTTACGGAATGCGTGAAGTATTATAACTATCTATTTCTGTATATAACAGTGAAGTTTCCGACGTCGCGAGGGACAATTAATTTCGGAGCTTCGCGCGGTGCGGGAATGCACCAACATAACCGTGAACGTGACTAATAAGCGAGCCGAATTGTTATTATTGTTATCATTATTAGTCAGAGTGCTTGGAAATAGATACTGCGAGTATAAAGATTGGTAATGGTAAAACGTTTGATTATTTGTTAGATATATATGGAGTGGGGAGGAAAAATGTAAAATTCCCGGTCGGTCAATGACGAACAGGAAGTTTTTCATGAATATACAAGGCGCGCTTGAGAATGGCATTAATTGGCTGCTTTCAAGAACGCACGAGTTTAATCATCTCATATTCGACGGTAAAATTGTAGCAACGTACAAACAAGCGTTGTATATTTCTATAAGTCATCAAAATCATCCGAAATACCGATCCTATTAAGCAAACATACAACAAAAGTCCATCGTGCGAAATCATGAATCATGCGCACGCGCATATATATATAGAAGCTCGGAGTTTGCATTTTTGCGCAGTGACAGTATATTCGTCGACGGCATCTCGAAAATCCACGATTACGTTACTACTACTATACATATATACAAAACGCGTGTACAACGGTATTTATCCACCTCTGGTATATAATCTCCTTTTCTATCTCTGACGCACACCTTACATGAAAAAATTCAAAAGGGAGCGAGACCCTCCCAAACCTATCCCCCCCTTCTTTCTTTCTTTCTCTCTCCTCGGGAAAGCCGGAAAAACTTCCTCGAAAATCCGTCTCCCACTGTTGTTCTCTCTCCCAAAGGACACGCATACACCATGAATCCTCTTTCTTTCTCATTCAGCCACGTATTATAAAACACACATATACACGCGTTTTCCTTCTCTTTCTCTCTCGGCGCACCGGCGTTTTTGCGTCGTAACGCACGCACGCACGGGAGTATAGCAGCAGCAGCAGAGCAGCAGCACTGCTGCAGCCGCCGCCACTATACCACCGCACCGCTGCCGCCGGCGAGAAAGAATCGATAAGCGGCCTGCCTGCCTTGCCTGTATATGTGTGCCCTTATACTGGTGTAGTACTATATTACGGGGCGCGCGCTCTCTCTCTCTCTCTCTGCGCAGCGGCGCACACGAGCGTACTACACTCAGGCGAATGTATATGATATAGCTGCGCGGGTGTAGAACGCGTCGAAAACGCCTTTTTGCGGCGCACACTCACATACATATACACAGGAACGGCGTGAGAGAAAGAGGGGAAGAGAAGAGAACACAGAGGGGATACGTATCAGTGGATCGGAGTATAAGATAAGATGTATAGGAGAGAACGATGGGATATGCTGATTTTAGGTTCTTTTTGATAGGGACGAGAGTTTGGTATATACGGTTTTGCAAGGTTGAATAAGTTTTTCGTATATAGAGGCATGTGCGGGTATATAACAGGGAGGAATAAAGAAATGTGAGACAGTAGTAGTAGTACTACACCAGTGGGGCGCGGACCGCGCGCTGCTCGCCGAGAGCGCACACGCCCGAGAGGAATGCGGGAGCCAGGAAAAGCGAAAAGCACGGCTTTGGAATGAGCGAGACGAAGAGAGCGAGTAAGAGAGCAAGCAAGACAGAGAAGGACAGACTCGAAATCTTTTTCGGTCCGGCGGCGGCTGGCGAACGACGATGGCGACGTACATGCTCACTACTCTCTGTCTCGCTCCGTCTTTCTCTCTCTTCTCGCGGCGGACGTGCGTCACGCGCAGCGCCCGCGCATCTACGCTCACGCATCCTCGGAATTCTCTCTCTCTCTCTCTCGCTCACTCACACTACACTCCAGAGAGCGAAAAAAAAATCGAAAAGCAAAAAGTACGACGTTAGCGGTGCAATATATATAGGCGACACGGCGCGCGCTACGTGTACAGGAGGTGGAGAGGGCGAGGGAGTATACTATAATCTATATATATATATATGAGAGGTGTATAAAGATATATATGTATATACTTAAGACACGTACGTTAGTGTGTGTAAGTGTCGTAGAACGGCACTAGAGTCTCTTCACAAGAGTACTACTCTCGGTGTGTGTCCTCGCTGTACGTGAGCGAGGTACGTGCGTATATAATGTATATATGTGTGAGTGTGTGCGTCGAGGTGCTGCTGCTCCCCTGCTTGCACTCTTTTTCCTTTTTCTCTCTCTCTCGTCGACGAGCGCGCGCGCACACTACTACGTCTCTCTCTCTCTCTTCTAGGCCTGCTGCCACACTTCACCGGACACGCATATACAACGACGTACTGAGGATTATATTTATATATTCTCTCTCTCTACACACGCCGGCGACGACTGCTGCTGCTGCTACTACTGCACACGCTGTCTCTCTTTCTCTCTCTCTCTCGATACGGCGTTACGACACTGCGGCGCACATCCCTCGGTGACCACTCCCGCACAACGACTGCGGCGCCGAGTCCGACGAGGAGCCCGTGAGAGAGCGAGAGCCGACAACGCCGCGCCGCGGCGAGAGAGAAGGATGGATTAATGTGTAGGGGGAGGGAATGGAAGGAGGGAGGTGGGTTGGTTGGTATATAGGTATATATATAATGCGCACCGCTCACGGTTTCAGGGGAAAGAGGGGAGCGGCTCCGCTGCTCGCCGGGATACGATATATATATGTAGGAGAGAGAGAGAGAGAGAGAGAGAACGACGGCGACGACGATGGTGGAGACACACGCCGGTCGGTGCTATAGCTATATGTGTGTGAGAGAGCGCGAGGAGGAGAGAAAGAGTATGCGTGTGACGGTAAAGAACGCGGTATGTGACCGGTGGGAGAGATCGTCGACATTGGCGATATATACGCGCAAAATCTGATCGCATTGAGCATAAGTATGTATAGGATGATAACGATAGTGAGCGGTTTGAAAAAATGGGAGTACTGTAATAAATACGAATCAATATGATTTTTAATTAGTTAGAGTGTCATATTTATTGGAAACACGAAAAAATAGGTTCATAAATTAATAAAGCAATTTATTGATAAACGTTTAGGTTATATTATACATAAAATTAAAAAGAAATTGGATTAAACTATTTGTTCCAATGTGACGATAATAATGTTCTAAAAACGAATGTGGGCCAAAGAAAGTACTGCAATTAAGCTCTAAATCTTCTTTTTTTTATACATATAAAAGCTTTTATGTGCGTTTCAGCCGTTAACTTTATTACGCAGCGCAATAAAAAAAACATGCAATTTAAAAATTTTAGTTTTAGCGACATACTTAAAATCTATTTTTCTCGACAACCACTGAACTGCTGTAGTTGAGTTTAATTTTACGAATGGCATAACATCACCTTTTTTCAATTCTATCTCTATAGATATCATATCAATGAATTTTTTTTATTGTTATTATTATTATTATTATGATAAAATAATGAAAACCAATTTCAATTTGAATCCTGGAATCCAACTAAAACTTAAAAAGCTATTTGAAAAATCAACGTTCCTTTTTCGAATCACGTCCAACTGGCCTACTTACTCCTCCTTTTTTGTTTTTTAAAGCATCATCATACAATCGTTTCAATTATTCTCCCGCAGTCCGAACATTTCAAATCCCCGAGCGTTCGCGCCAAGACCGTCTCACCCGGTCACGCTCCTCTTTCTCTCTATATCCACGCCGCGACGCTCGGTGCCGCTGGCGTATATAGCATATAGCACAGCGCGCGGTTCTCTCTCTCTCTCTCTCTCTCTTCTCTCGGCCGAACTTTATTGATCGCGCGCTCACGCGCTACTACTATGTACGCGGCCTCTCTCGAGCAATTCCTCTTCTCTCTGTCTCTCCCACGCTGTATATATAGGGCTAGGCACACGCGGCACGCGCCGATTTTTCGACAGCGACGCGCGTGGCGTATAGTAGTATAGAATGAGAGTAGAATGGAAATCTGGTATGTAGGTGTATATAGAAGATAAAGAGAGGAAGAGAGGAGAGGAAGACGGTGTGTGTGTTCTGGTCTAGTTCCGATGGCTGATGAGAGCGGGTTATTGGGTGGGGCGAGGTGAGGTGAGGTGTGTGTGTATGTGTATGTGTGGGAATAATGTAATGAAATTGATTAATAAATGGATGTTGAAGGGTATATATGTGTGTGTGTGTAAGATTATAGGAAAAGTTTGGGAATAGTAGCGCGTGATGACGAATGATTTATTTTTGTTTTTCAGAGAAATTATCGAGATTGACGCTTATTTTTGGAAATTATCCCTGCGAATGGATATATTCTTGGAACGGCTAACAATGAAAGTAGATCACATGAAGCCGCGGGAGGAAAAATAAAGGCGCAACTTCCCTGTCGATTCTATACTGTTCCGAAATAACAGCTTCAAAAGCTCGGAAATTATGAATGCTCCAGTTAAACTTAAAGACTAAAAAAACTAAGTATATACAAGGCTTGTTCCGCGTTCTACCTCGCGTTTACTTCCCAAAATCTTTTTCTTATTCGTTTCTCGATTCCTACAATTACAGTTAACGCCTGTATACATATATATATGTATTCTCTCTTCGTACTGATTAGTCTTTCATGAATATTTCATTACGCGGCCAATCGAAATGAATCTTTGAACGATAGTTCCGGCGGTACTTTCGTCGGATTTACAGAAAAATTTTTCGTGGTAATTACCTGTGTGTTCTCTATGTATGTATACGTGTAATGAGAGAGAAAAGTTTTTGTCGTGAAACGCATTAAGAATGTATTCAAATCGGAGCCAAATTGAAAGCGAATGACGCGCGAGCTCGTGCCAGAATGACTCAGATTACTCGATGCACGGTCGTTATTTCATAATCCTTTATTTATTAAATCGCCTCGCGGTCGTCATATATAAATACCGTATTAACAACTATAATGCTCTAGACATGTGGTACGAACAATCGACCGAAATTTCAATTTTCTTTAATTAATAGTTGTTATTGTAACATTTTCATTAATGTTGAAAAAAGAATGTCGTAATTTATTAAAAATAGACCTTTTAAAAATAAAATTCACATCCACAAAGTCATTGTTTTGACTTCAAATTCGTCAATTTAACCTCGAACCATAACTTTTTTCGTCTTTGTTATCAAATAACCCAATAATTTGGTCAATGACCTCTAATTTTCCTCTAACTCGAACTTCGGAAGTATTTACTATTCAAATAATCCACCTCCACATACATTTATCATTATTATCATTTTTTCTACTTTTCATTCGCATAAATTTCCCCTAAAACTCCATCGACCATTCAAACTGTTTCACCGGACATTCGGTTAATTTCCATAACCTGACCGCCGCCACATTCCACCCCTAAAAACTCAACCACTCTCTCTCTCCTCTACCCTAACCTTGCATATATAGTCACCCACAACAGTTCTGACAAAAATCTCACGTATACATCACCCTCGCCTTATACACACATACAACGTCACACTCGCGCATATAATCGTCTCTTCGTAGGTCTATGCCTTTTCTCTTTTTCGTTTCGCTCGCATGGGCGCGGCTATATACAGTCCCGTTATATACATATACCTGCCGCCCGTCGCATACTATACTATATATATACACACCGGCAGATGCTCGCAGGGGTAAAGTTCGTGGAAAGCGCAGGGATTTTTCGCGTGAACGTGTTCAAGGCCTCGTGAGCGTTTTGTGTTTGTTGCTGCTCATGCTATATGCTTCATGCCTGGAGGTTTTGTGAATAGGTATGCAAAAATTTTTCGGCTTCGAGGGAAAGAGAAAAAAGCGCCAGCTGACGGTTCTGATGCTGCCGCATGCTTTGTTTTTCCACGCTGGAATGTCCCTTTTGTTTTGAAGTTCGAAGAGTATATATATATATACATCGCGCCGTTGGAAAACAGCACGGATTTTATCCAAGTTTTAATTTGAATTTGCAGCTGCGGGTATATTGTTAGAATTGTTATACTGTACAAGCGCGCATATCTTTTCGAACGATGGTATAACTAAAGATAGAATCGTTAATTAATTTTTGTTGTATAAATTAATAAATTCTAAAATGTTGTTAAGGTTTAACAGCTTTGTACTTTTGATATAGTAAATTAAAGGAAAAAAACGCGCTCTTCCGATTAATTAAATTAGATCAGACAAAAAGCATCCCTTCTTTGAATTTACTTTGTTAAGCCGCGCCCTTCGGCAGAAAATTTTTTAATTACATCCACTGCAACTCATCCGTAATTAATTTTCCTCTCACAAAGACACACACGACGCGCGCGAAAATTATCTCAAAATTTACCTCGACAATGCCTTCCATTACACATTATTAAATAGTCAGCTGCATAGCATTTTCAAATGACTCTTTTCACATATATACATTTTTTTTTATCTGACCCTTCTGATATGATGTTTCATCGTAGTATATCTATATACGTAGTATATCTATATACAAACGAGAGATAGAGAGAGAAAAAGAGAGAAAGACGAGTTTTTAGCGAAATTGAATGCGCTTACAGGATATACATGGGCAAAGGTTTCTGCTACGACACATTACTTTAGCTGCGCTCGCCTTCTTTGAAGAAGCGCACGCGCGCGCGGGTAATTACCCAAGTTACGACGTACTTTGTGAGAGTGAGAGACTCGCCTAGACCCACGCTCTACTTTCACGATTTTTCTCTTCGACTTTGAAAAACACTTCGCCTATAGCGAAATTCGCCCCGCGGTGGTCGCGAAGGAGTAGAAGGATTTTTTCGTTTAATTAAAACTTAATTAAACCTGTCGCCGACAAATATTTACTCGCGCTCTTCCAAAGCCTCGATCATTCACGTGCGTAAACAATTAAGAACAAAAAAAAGAAGAAGAGTTTATTTGTCTTACTCGGCGTTCTTTACTTTTTTCTTTTCTCCCTCTCGCTCTCGCGTATCGATGTAACTACTGCGCCTGCCGTTATTATATTTACGACGACGAGTTTTCAGCACGAACGCTGCAATTTCTATTTGTCCTATCGATCCGCTTCCTTTGTGTATTATATACACAGGCGCGCACGCATAGAAAGAGAGAGAAGTAGGATAAAACCTACTTCGCGGACAATAATGTGTTCTGTCACGTAATGTATATATATATATGTATATATATATATAAATATTCGAACGTCATGGTTTGAAAGATGTATTGGAAATACGTTTCGATCGCGTACTTACACTTTATTGGTATAAGGTAAGGCTCGATGATTAAATCGGTTCGTCTAATCTGTCGGAAAGATGCAACGTGGATAATTTTATTTTGAAGGATTTGGTAACAGTTGGTTGTTATATAGTATACTTAGAAAGGCATTAGTTATCGTTGAAGTAGCATTTCCACGATTAAGTATTGTGACGACATGCTAGCGAAGGGAATGTTATACGATAAACTGATAATACGAAAAATTGGATTTCTAAAGTGAAATTTAACGGATGCTATATTGATGACTAGTGAAATTGTGCGACCTGTAATTTTAAAAATATTGGACTGTGTTCGAAATTATTTTTAAACAACACGAATAAAAAATGACAAAGTGCAATTTTACGTTGTTACCCATAAACCATAGAATATGATTGATCAAGTCACTTCATAAAATAATCATTTCCACTTTACAACAACGCTACTTCGAAGACTCCCCCAAACAAGAAAGAAAAATCTAACATTCCCAACGCAAACACCGACCTGCAGAAAAAAAACACCAACCGCCAGCTGGACCATCATAATTCACGAGATGAAACCCGAAAATCCACTCTGTCTCTTTCACACGTACACACACGTGTGTTCGAAAGTTCGCAAATATACTCGCAATAGAAACATCCCCAGCGGGCAGATGTCAAAATTTTATCCTTTTCCCTCGTTCCAAATGAAAAAAAAAATCCTATTCATTCGTGGACGCGTACAAACGAACGTGTATGTCACCCACGCAATGAAGCATTTCACGGAAATGGAAAAGCGGGTTGTATACACGCATTACGCAAATCCTCATATTGTAGCTATGTAATTCGCTTTATCGATGGTATGTGTATAAGCGTATAACAAGAGAGAAGAGCAGAATGACTTTGTAGTTGCGCGATGGTAGTTTAGTATATATAGCGGATCAACCCTTTTTCGAAAGCCGAGTGAAGACAGAGAGACGCTCGACCTTCGCCACCGCAGGTTATATTTAGTCAGCGCACGGCGTCACTAAAATTAGGCGGCTATAGGAATTGTTGTGCGAGAAACAGAGAGGAGAGAAACGTAGTAGTATAGTCGTCGTTGTCGTGAGCGAGGTTTTATTAGTGCCTATGTGGAAATTTCACGGGCTCTATAGCGTTAACGATTAGATGGTTGAAGGTATTTTTTTTATCTGCTGCGGATGTATAGGAACCGTGCGAAAGGTGTTTTTTGGGGGTTTGATAATGTACGAGAGGAAAATTTTTGGTAATTGTTGGCAAAAATGGTTAGCTATGTGTATAATCGAGCTCATAAAAATAGCAAATTTCATTGTAAATCTATCATGGTAACATTTTTTTTTTTAAATTCAAGTAAATCTCGAAATTACAAACCGATAGTTAATACGTAATTTTTCGCTGGCTATACACTTTTTTTTAATGCTTGACGCCAGCAATTATTTTTAATACCAGAATATTTTTCCTTGAATTTTCTGTTATTTACCCGCAACTTTGAATAACCTCTCATCGACGCGCTCTCATCGTCGAGTTCTATTGTTTCAAAGTCTAGTCACTAATTAGTAGACGGATAACAGAGGAAACTAATAGGTTTAGGCGCTTCAATATATAAGCGGATGATTAATTATGTTCTCCTCTCGAGTAAACACGCTGCTCTCGTATAACGTCGGCACGTTAGGTATTTATGCGTAAACACGAAATTCGCGAATATACATATATACGGAAAAGCAGCTATACACATCGGTAAGTAACAGCTATTATATGCGCGAACACGATACATATCCCCATTACATAACTTGTACCAAAGTAATCGTCCACGTAATAACCACTACAACTTCGCAGAGACCATTTATATCTTAATATCCGATGAAATGAAAAATTCTTTCGTCATTACACGCATTACCAGGTTTATCTCACCAGCCTCAAATCCATGACCTTATCACGGCAATATGAATTCCCCAAACCTAATATTACCTACCACAAAGCAAATCAAACCCGCCAAATGCACACATACATGAGAGGACGAGAGCTTTCATCTTACACATATCACGTCGCGTTGATTTCCCGCTCAACCGAACCAACAAACTCCACCTTGAAAAAGCAGCAACCGGGCGCGCGTCGTGTTGGAAAAATCAAAAGCGCACAACTAGGCCAATCAGGTTGCTTGCTTGCTTGCGCCTTCTCTTTTTGAAGATAAAACTCGTTAGCCGGCTCGCCAAGAGTGAAATCATCGAAATACGACGGAGAAGAGGAGACGAGGAAAAGTGTCGAGATGTCCTCCGGTGGGAATATAACTCGGTTACACGATGTCGGAAATGTTCTTTTCCTCCTTGTAAACGAAGTAAATCCATGTCGTTCTTTTTTTATATCTCGACAGAAAAGGTCCTGCGTGCTTTTCTTTTTCTACGCATTTTTAACGTGCGATGGTAGATTAAAAAAAAAGAAAAAAATCTTTCGGTAGCTACGGCCGGGGTTGCTTTTGTTTTCGAGGGCGTATTTACGTGGAGGGGAGGGGGGGGGAGGTGGGTAATTTAACGCTCAGCCGGTTTGCATTTATTCATGAGGGCGTCGGCGTCGTCGACAGAGTCGGCGGAGTTGAAGTTTCGAAGGGGGAAGAAGTATAGTAGTATTAGTAGTTGGTAGACGGGAAGAGAAAAGTCACTTACGAAAAGGGGAGGAAAATCTGTACAGATTCACCAGGTCTAACGTGTGCTTTGAGACGCTATGGGGGTTAGGTTTTGAAATACGTTTTTCAGAAAATTGAGGTAATTGAGTAATAATATATATATATATATATATATATAATATACTCGTTGGAACAAGCTTGAACTACGTTAATTTCATGATGCTTAAAAACATCTACAGAGCTATAAAACTTTGTAAAGCATATTCATCAAAATAAAAATTCACGCTCGGCTTGGTTCCACTCTTAATTTTTTAATTACACGAGCGTTGCAGCAATGTAAAACTATTCATTCCAGGAGAAAATACCGCGAGAAAATTATAAGAGAACTGTATAGTATAGTCGCATGTGGGTCAGGAGCTAAAACTGTTAAAATTAATGCATAATTCCACGTCGTCTCATCTTCCCATTGAATTTCTTAACCAAGAATTGCAGTATAATACAGCAGTGCTATATATATAAAATTCAAAATAGGTTTTTAATTACTAATTAAAAAAAAAAGAAAAAAATTTCGCACTAATTACTCGCTCGAAAAAAAGTAACACCGAACGTCCTCCCGAATATCCACGCGACAATACACATCGCTTCTTCCGTCACGTCGCCCCGGGCTGACAAACAAACATCGAGAGAGCGCTTGCGTATACCTACGCACATGCATAATAAAAAGCTCCTACTATATACCTCACTCGAAGTGCAAGCGAGACAGAAAGAGAAAAAGAAGAAGGACACGGTTATACTACTCTCTCACTCTCACTCGCTCTCTCTTCTACCACTACTACTACTACCGTATACCGAGCGCGCGATGCTCCAATGAAATATTGATCGCCGGGGAGGCGAACGCGCGCGCGCAACACCTGCAGCCATGCGACCCACCCTTGGCTCTCTCTCTCTCTGTCTCTCTATACCAAGACACGCATATACACATATACACAAGCGAGCGCCAAGGCAGTTGGCACGCGTCCGAAAACAGGCTGCTTTTTTTCTCTCTCTCTTTCTCTTTCTCTTTCGTAGAGAAAAAGATACATATATATACATATACGTACGCAGAAGACTTTGTTTCGGCATATATATACAAGCTAGAGCGTAAAGTGCGATCGATGATATGGAGGCCTTGGAGCGTATGTTGTTGTATTGTGTGGGTGAGGGGATATCAGAAAGACAGAGAGTGACGAGAAAGAAAGAGAGAGAGAGAGAGAGGAGGGGGGTGGATTTTGGTATAGGGGACTGGATTGCCAAGGTGACGAATGGAGTTTCGAAAGCGAAATTGAGAATGATGAGGGTAAGAGAGAGAACCTGGGAGGTTATGACGGTGGTGAGCGGCTACGAGGGATGAAGAGATGATTGTTTGCTATGTGCTACATTTTCCTTTTTTTTTATTCGCTCTGGATATATCGAGGGGATATAGTAGATTTTCCTTTTTTTTTGGCTGATGTGAAAGTTGGTTGGAAAGTATTGTAAGGATCTCAGGAAGAGTAATTACTGTAATTAAGTGTGATGATATTAGCCTTTTTTCTTAAGAAGGTGATGGAAAGGATGGGACATAGAAGATGTTATTTTTGTTATATAATAGTTAGAAAGCTCAAGTTTTGAGATACGTAAACGATATAGTATTCGAGATTTTATTTGAAATTTATACGTTTCCTTTGAATGCCTGATAATGAAAAGTTGTTGATATTATTATTATTTGGGTTGGGTTCCATAAGAAATGTCATACGATAACATCTGTTTGTTTGCTATATTAAATACAGAGTATCTGTAAGAAACCTTCTTAAACTCTAATACAAATACGTTAACAGCGCTGTATAAATAGAAACGCGATATAATAGTTGACAACTTTTTAACGTAAAGCGTATATATAGCAACAACCAACACAAACTAACTCATCAAACAGCTCGAGTAGTCCTGAGAAAACTGCTTATAAAACTAGAAATTAACCATAAAACGGCCACGCGATAAAACTTTAACGCATCGGGAGCTTTTTCCAGGATCCGAAGAGAGGAATGAAAACTTTATCGGCGGCTTGGGAAAGAGAGAGAGAGAGAAAAAAGGATATGCTCTGCTGATGTAGTTTGATTAAAAGCTGTACGTTATGTTGTTTTAAAGCTTACGGTGTTTCATCTCTTCGCGTGCGGATTTTGTGATTGCGTTTAACAGGCTTTGCGAAGGCTTTGCTTATTTACGTTCAAGTCACGCGACGTGATGTGACACGTCTCTTTTAGATGGGCGGAAAGTATAGTGTCAATTGCCCGTAAGGAGTCAATTTTCGATCGTCGTTTCGTATTATTAGGAACTATTTGCTTTTTATATGGTTCGAAGGTGTGATGATTGAGAAGAAAAGTTACAATAAATTCTTCTTTCTCTTAAAGCACATAATTTGATAGGATTTACTTTATAATATAAATTATTTGTATGTAGATTCGTAATTTTAACAGTTACAATTTCACATCCACCTAAGCAAATCTTTTGAAAATAATAATCAACCAACAGTTCGCAATAATCCAGGCGAAAAAGTAGATCCCGTGACCTAAAAAGTATAGGCTTCTGTGTGATGTTAGCACCCACAACTCTAACCCAACTCTCTTCCCGCCTCTGGTAATCATGAAACTCTCCCGACCGCAAGCCAATCACCTTCGGTCTTCCCGCACGTCAACAACCCTAGTCTTCTCTCCTCAGTGCATATCGAAATTTCAAAACTAGAACATCCTTGCTTTCCTCGCATACACACACACACGCGCACACATAAACACAGAGACAAGAGTCTAAAATAAAAACAAATATCACACTATAGGGAAGGCGGGTGACATTCTCTCTCTTTCTCTCTATTTCTCTGTCTAACCCATCGCCGCAGGTAAATAAACCTCTTTTCTCGTGGGCGGCAGAGCGAGACTTGTTCTTTCGACCTCCCTATTGGAATTTCGTCTCACACATACATACATACATACACGGTGTGTATTTCGATGCTGTACTGCCTGGCGACCTTTTTTTTTCCTCTTCTTTCCTCGCTCGCTCGTTCATATAGCCCGAGCCCTTTAACCGAGATTCGCGCTTGATTAAGCAAAACGCCGGCGATCCACGAAAAACGAGAACGAGGTGAAAAAAAAGGAGAGAGTGAGGCTGTAAAGAGAGAGAGAGAGAGAGGGATGAACTCTCGAGTCAGCAAAGGGGACACGAGGGCTTACGGGCATGAATATTAGAAATCGACGCTCTTGTACGCGTGTACTGTATATATATATATACGGGATGGAGAGATGAGCGGCTGGAAATATGGAGTATGTATACACACATACATACAACGTTTTTAATAATTGGCCTAGAAAAAGCTGTATATATATAGTTATCCAGAACGTAATTTTCTAAACACACGAGGTACGTGTAATTTGTAGGAGAATTTATATATCGTGCCGTAATTTCGAGAGACCGCGCGGTGTTCTCCTCCTACTAATAAATTAACCCACGTGATTTATATTAAAAGTAGACACGTATAGAACCGAGTAGATGTGGTCCATTCATTTCGAGAAAGACCTCATACTGTCAAAATTTATTACACACATCTCCGGATATATATTTATTTATTTATTTATTTATTTATTTAAACCAGTAAAATACAATATGTTAATACATGATGTATGATCCTATAGAGGTAAA
>JAWWEQ010000002.1:0-10235 GCA_035583055.1 Torymus tubicola
TTGAATACAACTTGAATTCGCGATAAATTAAAAAGCATTTTTTTATTTCGTAAAAGAACAGATATTATGAACTAATTTTCAAAATTCTCACGTTTATGCACTATAAATTTTATCTAGTTATTGTATATATTTTATATAAAATAATTTTTGTATTCAATTTGGTTGGATAAAATAAATTAGTGCTGGACTTATGTTGCTATGCCCCGCACTAAATTTGAAAAATGGACTTATATTGTTACGTTTTCCGTATATCGTACCTTTAGGGAAATATTTTAGCTACTATTGACAGTTTTAAATGAAAAAGGCCCATTTAAAGATACAAAATCCAAGGTTTTTCCGATTTCAAAAAAAAAAAAAAAAAAATAAAATAAAAAATGGACTTATGTCGTTATGCCTCGGAGCCACAGAGTTGTATTCCCAGATATGAATTTTTTAAAATACTAGTCATCTAAGCGCGCTTCGCGCGCCATGTTTGTTTTTGTAACCTAGCAACCCATAATGGTGGTAATACGCGACTGTGGGCTTCAGAGTTCCATCACTATTTCTCTCAAACCGATAGTGATAACTGTACATTATATTACATGAATTTGTTCGTTATGAAACAAGATATAACTCTATATAATTTTTAATATATATTAAAAAAAAAGAGGGCCAATCGTCTTATAAACAAACGAAAAGTACTTTTTTTGGTAAATTTATCTAACTTATAGAGATATAGCTTCCTTGGAATCAAATTTTATACAAATATTATGGCATATATTGATAGAAAAATGTTTAACCTTTAAAATGAGGGGTCATAAGTCAACAAAATTTGAAGTTGAACAAAAATTACAAGGCAAATAGTGAGCACGAAGCGTAATTATGCAACATAATTCAATAAATTTGCAATATCTCCGATTCTAATCAACTTTTTTTAATTCTGTAAAAAGGGGCTGATACTTTAGAAGAAATGCAACAAATCTACGGGTTTAAAATATTATTTTGTTTATTGTCTTGTTTCTACAGCGTTTTAAACAATTAAACTGTTAATAACTTTTGTTAATAGCAAGATATGGCAAAACACCCTCGAAATTCATAATCAGTGTACCAAAATACGTCTAGAAATCTTTGGTGTCTGACAGGAACTCCATCGGACACGAAAACGCGCACTCTCTATCACTCGCGGTGGCCTCATGACCGGACAAAACGGTACTCGCCTGCGTCTCTCGGAGACGTCGCACAGTGGGCTGATTCAATTTCTGAATCGTTGAAAAATATTTCTAAAAACAGATTCTTGTAGGTAATTAGATTACCTATCCTTCTATTAGAATACTCTTTTCCTTTAGATGTCCTACATTTCATGAAGATTGCATAAACGTTCCCGAAATTGCAGAAATAACTTTATGTTAGTAGTAAAGTATAGTGGGGGAAACACCCAGAATGCGAAAACGACGAGACCAGCGTCAGGTCTAGATGCGATGCAGGCGCGTAAATACTGTATTCCGGAACACCAGTTTTAATAAATTGACCGATATTGATAATTCTAATTTTTTTTTATTGACTCGCCACGCCCTGCGTACTCTACGCATTTAAAACTTACAAGTAAATTTATCAATGATTTAGCTGGTATAATGTACGATAGAGGTATTTTAACTTCAGGTTCTCTTGTATCAGCATGTAATAAAGTTGAAGCATCTTTGCAAGTTACATCGTTTCCGACTGTTTGATTTGACTCGTTTTCCCTAAAGTTAATTATTTTTTCTATTACTTGACTATATACCTCTACATTTATTACTGATTCTAAAATTAAACATTATACTAAATTTTATAAAACATTCATTTGCAAGAGGAATTCAATTATTTCTAATCATAATAAACGTTAATAAAATTATTTTAAAAAGTACTTCAATTTAGATATAATAAATAAACTTTGTATACCTGCATTACTCGCAATAAACGAAGTTGAAGTAAAGTTTTCTATTTCTGAGGAGTTTGCATAGTCTGATGCAGGAAATATGGATGCATTATAAGGATGAATTCCACATTTCCTGAAGGAATTAATAGCTGTTTCCATTTTTGCTACTCGGATAAAGGCCTTGCCAAAAAGACAAAATAAATTCTCGAGGGTTAGTTTATTACCATTTCGTTGAAACGCATTTACTTCTTCGGTATAATTATGACTTAATGGTTTCATAAATTCTACGTCAAGTGGCTGCAGGTTATGAGTGCAATGAGGTGGAAAACACATCATTACTACTCCATTCTCTTTTGCCAAGTCCTTCAAGTTTTTTTACGTGGGACTAATGTCCATCTAATTATAAAATAACACTGGTTTCGATTTGGATGTTTCGGAGAATTCAATAAATTTTCTCAGCCACTTGACAAAAATATGGGTTTGCATTCATCCACTTTTATGAGCAACTTACGATTCTCCTTCACCCTTGGGAAAATCAACATGGGTGGCATGTAAGAGCCTGCAGCAGACATACAAATTTCTGCGGTGACAGTCTCACCTCTTTCTGCAGCAAATTTACCTCCGACCTGTCTTCTTCCTTTAAGTGCAAGAACTTTTGAATATGATTTCGGTACTACTGATATGCCAGTTGCATCTAAATTACAAATATTTTTGGGTGCAAACTTGCACTCATTTAACAAGCTTTCTAATAATGAAAAAAACTCTTCTACAACTTTTTTATTAAACCCATTTGCTCTTGCACTGGATGTGTGTTCAGCTTTTCTAAGAGAGCAAGTGCTATACATAAATATATTATCAATAACTTAATATTTTTCAAATAAATGTAAATCATAAAATATTAATTATTTATTTACCAGTTGCTCGATTAAAATTATGTGGTATTTCCAATTTCATGGTAAAATCAAACGGAAGTTTTCTGACACCGACTGAAGAAAGGCCCATTAGCCTCGTTTCCATAAGTTGAATATAATTTTCCAGAGTTTTCTCTTGCTCATCAGTGAATGTATGTTGAAAACCTAAAATTTGCATGAATATAGTACGCATATCTAAATAAATATAAATGAAAATATATTATATGCAAATCCCCGAACTCCGGTTACTTTGTAGGGTCTCCTGTTGTTTTACTTTTTTAAGAAGAGTTGTCCTGGGAACATTATATTGCAGTGCACTAGCCTTGCAGGTTTTCTCTCCAAAACTACATTAATAGCTAGGTGCATTTGCCCATCACTCCACGCAAGTTTATCTGGTTTATTTTTGTAATTTCTCACCATTACTATTATAAATATACTTACTTAAAAAAGTAATATATAGGTTAAGGTTTTCAGCGCGTTAACTTAACGAAAATAATTTCTGTATGTAATAAGAATTTACTTTTAACTTTAACTACTCTTTAACTTTTATTACTGATCAAAAAATCACTTAAACTACGCTTTTTTTTCTTTTTTTTTTAAATAAAATTCAAACATTCGTATTCTGTGTGCTCCTTTCTTCCAGATATTTTATATCTGGCCAGATTTATAGATAGCCACAGCAACAGCAATTTCACAAGGCGCTCTCGTCGCTTTGGTTTTTCTAATTTCCTATTTAATTTCAACATTTAATACGCTATAAAATAGACCCAAAAGTTACGTTACATACATACATATACGACGTGTCGTAAATGGTATTTACGGCACTGCGTATTTTACGTGCCCACCAGTTGTACGAACTCCCGCGAGTAGGGCGAAGTGGTGAATATATATTTAGAATCGGTACGGGTATTGTTAAATTTTATAGCTATTGATGTAAACAAAGCGGAGACTAGACTATCACTCGCAATTTTCCCTTTCACACGTCTGTACATCGGAGCTTTCGAAGTATATATGAACAAGAGTATGGAAACAAGAAAGTAAAAATATCACTCAGGATAGATGTGAGTATTAATATATGAATAGAGATGCTATTGGGTTTGTATAACGGTTGTAGAATCTTATGAAAAAAATGCAGTAAACTAGTGGCGCGTTTTTTTTTAGTAAGAAAGTGTTCACTTGTTAAATTGGTAAAATTTCCACTTCTTTAAATTTAGAAAGGAAGCAGAGATCATACTTTAGTGTATTTTTCTTAAATACAAACTCTTTAAAATGTAATTCTCCTATAATGTAAAATTTATAGAAATATAATAATTCATACAAAATTTTAAAATAATTTTTTCTTGTGAAATATCATCGCAAAGTTTGTGTACATACAATAGAAATTTTAAATTAGAAGTTGACCGAATTTCAATTACGTTAATGTATTTTTGTTTTAGCCTCTGCAACATGTTCATTATCTGTTATTTATTGTATTTTAGGATATTCGAAAGCATTTGGTACCATCTGAGGCAGGTGATGGTCATCAAAATCAAGCGATTCCCGATTACTTATGCCAGCAACGTCTATCCCAGCCGCCAAGTCGCTATAAAACAGCTGATGGCAGTTTACTGAGAAATTATCAGTCAAGCAATAATAATATCAATAACAATAAAACAAAAACTGCTGGTTGCTATAGCCAAAAACACGGTATTATTTCAGCGTCATTATATCAAGACTTGCGGAACGGAGCCGTCGGCTGGTAGACACACATCGTCTAATGAACATTTTATTTTAAGGGTATATATTTATATTCACGAGCAGTGATTGTAATTAATATAAAAATGTCACAGCGTTGAGTTAAAAGTGTGTTTGCAGTGAGAACAAAATTGTGTATAAAATTGTAGATGATGAATTTTAAATCAATGAAAATCCTTACCACCCCAAAGTTAATTTTCATATAAACTACCAATTTTGAGTGTCTTACATCTGAAATATAGGAGAATAACGATTAAATAATATAAAATAGTCGCAAACTGAATTTCTATACAGCACAGAATTTAATGATATAAATTAGATAAATAAATTTTTGCTGCGTAGGTAAAATTTATGTAATATACTCAATGTATTTAAATGAACTTCTACTACTAGAAGTTTAAAAACACGTGAAACAAAATGATACCTGCTGTCTAGTCAATGATACTTGAAAACTAAAGTATTATCTTTTAAGGTGACATTTATTTTTATTAATTTGATTTGAACGTGGAAATTTAAATTAAGGAAAATCTTATTTAAATTTATAAACATATTCAGAACCGAATTAAATTTGAAGTAGTCCAAATATCAACTTAATTATTAAATGTAACAGTAATAACATATTTGGTACTTGAATTTAAACATAAAATTATGCATGTAGTTTTTGCATTTTTTGATACTCATATATACACATATTATGAAGCAGTAATTTCGTGTGCCATCATCTTTTGTATAAAAACTATGGTTTTCTGATATTTCAGATTACATTTTTTTTGTTTATAATCATAACTAATGTAACTAAATATAGTTCTTGTATAAATAATAAAAATTTTCATTAAAAATGATAAGTTGCAATGGAATATCTTTTAAAACTGCTTTCTGAAGAGTACAATCAAATGTCTGTGTATGTAAACGTAAAAAAATTATAGAGCATTCGTGGTGTAGTTTTCATACTATAATTTTATCCGAAGTCGTACTATATGAAATCGTATTGTCCCTGCAACTATTTATTCATATGAAACATTTAATTGAAAGTGTGTAGTAAAAAATACTACAGAGTATTTATACTTATTATAAGATATAGATATTAAGATATTGATTACTTTATTATTTTTATACTTCAATCTCATACTTATGCATGGAATAAAAGAAATAATGATAGCTGAAATAAGCTCATAAAGATTATCACAACGATGTGTTAGTTACAAATAAGTCGATAAAAATTGCAAGCAAATATTGATCAAGTTTTCAATTAAATTTACATATAATAAAAATAACCGATTTTAATTATTTAATTAAATAAAATTCAAACAGTTATTTGGAAAACTAATTCTTTCAGGCGCTCTGTATATGTAAATACTACACTCAAAAATTTTTTTCTATTGATTCTATCATCAAGTTCATGAGATATGTTAATTTAAAAATAGATCAAAATTATATAGAAATACAGATTCGTACTTACCGACATCATGGCTTTTTATTTAAATATAAATAATTTTTGAAAACTTCAGTTGAAAAAACGGGACTTTTAGGCGTTCCGTATATGTAAATACTATATTCAAAAAAAAAAAAAATTTGAGTAAATCCATTATTATTTGCAAAAGATATTTATATTCTAGAATTATATCGGTATTTAATTAACATTACTTTAATAAAAAAAAATTACAAATATTAATTTTTTTGTTTTTCTGTTTCTATTAAGCCCATTTTTTTAATCATTACTATAACTTAACCTACTTTTTATCATAACTACGCCGTCCAAGGTTTTAGACTTTCAATTCGGAATGTTTGCTTGCATAGCGAGTTCGACACTTGGCCTCGGCGAGGTCGCTAGCACCCCGTTAAAATTCTTTATTAACTAAAATGTTATACATACATCGAGATAAATTATTAAGTTTTCGTAGAATATCCTATGAAGACAACACATTATAAAGTATCATGAATGTTTGATTTTTAATTCGACCCTTATACCTCAACTGAAATAAAATATAAAAAATTTTTGAAATCAGTTTTTTTTAAATATTTACTATTCACAACTTTATACTCATCTGGGAGGGGGGGTCCACAGTTTCGACGATTCACTATAAAATTGAAGTCAACTATAGAAGTTTTTCATTCGACTGTAATAATGCAGATTGTGCAAATTTTCGACATTATAAATTACGAAAATCACATTTTCAAATATACCAATTTACCTACTGTCCAAAGTACCGAATTTCATAAATACTATTTTACAGCTAATTCGTTAGACATTTTTTTATTGGCTGTAAAATAGAATTTATGAAATTCGATACTTTGGACAGTAGATAAATTGCTACATTCGAAAATGTGATTTTCGTAATTTATAATATCGAAAATTTGCACAATCTGCATTATTACAGTCGAACGGAAAAACGTCTATAGTTGACTTCAATTTTATAGTGAATCGTCGAAACTCTGGACCCCCCCTCCCTCATCGATCTAAAAAGCATATTTTTTGTACTTATTTTTTAAATAATTTTTTTAGTGAATATCAATATTATTTTGAAACCTGCAATACTTTACATATTTTTAAAATTCGTATGGAATTTGTCTATATATACTATGTTCACAGAAAACTTTTACAAAAGCAAAAAGTGATTGAAATTATTTGTGTCAAGGAAAAGAAATCACCTACTACTATAATGCATCAATAAATCCTCATACATTTTAATTCGATTTGTTTATAGTACAGTAGAAAGATCAAAAAGGTTTTATTTACACTTCCATCGACACATCAAAAGATAAAGCTACTCAATGGAAGAAAGCAGACAAACAGGTAAGAGAGAAAAGCTCAATTTGTCGATAGAGAAATGCTTTTTGCTTTTGAAGCGATCAGCATATTTCGATTTTTACTGAAAACAGTCATGATTTAAGATCAAGCGATAAAATATATTTTAATTCATTTTTTCCAAACGGATATCTTATTACCAATTGTCCTATCTGACTCAAACTTGATGACTATTTTATTTAGTGTTTTATTCATAATCTCGTTACTGAAATATTATCATGCTATAACTACGTGCAACATAATTTTATTTCTTTATATTATATCGTTATTTCCCTTTTTGTGGAATTTATATATTTAAAGCACAGATTATCTCCGTGCATGTTTGATCTAGTGTAAATTGATCTACATGAAATTTGTGCTATAAATATATGGTCCTTAGCTTACTCGATATTGAAAAAATAATCGAGTTTTTATTTTAGAATTAATTTACGTTAAGAAAGTATGTAGGTGGTAAAAGTGCAATAACGAAGAATACTGGAACTGCTGGTATATTAAACGGAATTTTAATATTAAATTTAAATTTATCGTATGCGTGCATAAATTATGGATATATATTTTAATACAGTCATTAATATGAATACATCACAAATGATAAAGCTAAAATTTCGAATTTCTCACTATTATAAATTTTGGCATAAAGTCCTGTGGCATGAAAGGCTTCGCTGAGCCTCGTTTTATGAAAAATGAGCCTTTTATACACAAGGTTTCATGAAAATTAAGGTTCCAGACTTCTTGATCCCCTTTGTAAAATTCATTTTTATTAGAGAAAAAGAGCTCCACCTCGTCCTTATCATGTGAGATGTCGCCTATTCAATAGCCTCTCCACTGTAATGCTAATGTTGCGTCAATTATACTTCTACATTGGACAAAGTATCTCTCCATTTTGCGCTTTATGTTGTAAAGAACAAAAATACTGTTTTACACTTGTGTTGCAAGACAACTTTGAACATTATAAAATATTATATTATGTTTTATCATAAATTAGTATATTATTCATAAAGACAATAAAGTATGATATGCACTGTTTAGTATGAACTGCTGGTCAAGATAAAGGGCGTTCTTCCTTGGTAAATAATATATACTATTAGCAAAAATTACCTCGCTGGCTATCACTTGCTTGATAATGATTGCGTAGATTTATTGAATAGATCTTGGAAAATGTCAATTTATAAATATCATTATTTAAGTTGTTTGTAAGTATAGTTCAATTTAAATTTCTATATTTCAGATAAATGAAGAATTCCAATTTATCTTGATATATTTAAAAAGCTGAATAAGCATAACGTAACATAGTGACAATTGATCATTAATTAATTAGAATACTATTTTATTTCTGTTTGCAATATTTAAATATAATTATGCAATATTTTAACAATTTACGTATACTATAAAATCATAGGAATGCATAACATTAATTTTGTAGAAATTCCTATGAGATATACATTTAAATAAATTATTATGACGATATGTTAAAATTACAATTTATCACACGTTGTTTTATGTTATAACTTTTTAAAATAATTTAATATGTAAAATACGAATAATCTACATGAAAAGAAATATCAATGTGGATCATCTCGATTCTTATCAATGTAGTTCACGCACGTATGTACGTTCAGCTTAAAACTGAGTTGTGATGAATGCGGAAAGAAACGCAAAAACGAAACTTACTGGAGAGTAAAAAATGACGAATGCTATAGAAGGAAAAAATATAAAGGTAAATAATAAACGATAAAAGAAAACAAAATCTAAATGAATTATAGTGGAAAGTTGAGTAAAAAGAAACTATTCCAACCACACAAAAAGAAAAATTGATACTAATGAAAAATATTAAAATGTATATAATTATTCAAAAATTATAATAACGTATAAGAACGTAAAAAATGAGAACAAACGTATTCAAAATGAAATCGAAAAAAGTTTAATATTTATCAGTAAATAAATAATTATCGATCGATTAGAAAATAAGAAATATGATAGGAAATTATGTGACGAAAATTAGTCACATTAATTAAACTGGTCAGCTACCAGATTATCGCAGAATAGTATCAACTTCACCAAGAATATTCGATCATACAATAATGCTTTTGCCTTTGGAAGTTTTGGAGCTAATTTTGAAAATACATGTGGAAGTAAACTACAAGTACATAAAATTTGTGGACATTCCACCAAAAACGACTTACTACCTATATGACATTTGGGAGTAGGAACATAAAACTAGATGAAAAATGAACTTCGTACATGTTTACAGTATGTTGTGAATTTTAATTGCGAGTTTTTTAATTCTTAAAAAATTCTCTAAAAAGCTTTCTCTCTCTCTAATTTAATTAAGTTATTATTGGCAGAATGATTCAGGACTAAACCAGAGCTACTTTTAATAAATTTTGAAAAAATCAAATTATGGTCAGTAAAAAAGTATATCATCAAATCGAACTTGTTTTTATTTTTTTTGTATTTAAAAAACAAAAAAGAAAACTTTTCCCGATTAGTGTGTCTTTAAAAATTCTTTTCATTTTGTTTGAGATGTGTAGAAAATAATCTGGGAATAATTTATAGTATGATTATATTTAAAATATGAAAAATCTATCAGTATTTTTCTAATAAGTATATATATTTATCTTATGTAACATATCCGTTTATTAATCCAGAGAAAATAAGGTATAAGGTAGACATTCTTTTGTGCTTTACAATCTACATATATTTATTGTTAATTAGAATTCGACACGCGCGCTACGCGCGCTGATATTGAAAATTTTTATATTATTTTTAATAAAAGTTGAAATGATTTTTAGTTATACTGTTAAGTCTTGGATTTGGGGGAAGATACTTTTATTCAAGTTGTTAATTGATATGATGTGCTGTTATTACCTTTTTCTCTGGTGAAGGTCGT